>JAUMHP010000079.1:1539020-1592365 GCA_032361065.1 Enteromius trimaculatus | reverse complement strand
TGCAATTCATTAATTGTGCTTTTTGTTGCTGTAGAACAATAAATCAGACGGAAAGCTTGCATTCAGTCTGATACGATTGTCCATTCGTGCGGATATCTCATCGTTCTTCCCAGTGTAGTGATGTTTCAGATGGCCGTTTGTCTGTCTGTCAGGGATAATGACACAGAACAAGAGCCTCTGCTTCACTTGGCTAATGCTAACGTGTTGCCGGCTATCTCGTGATGTCTGAGACTAAATGGCTCTCTGAATTATTCAGTTTTTACAGACACTGTGTTGTTGGGAGGGGGGCGACGCCACATGAATTGAGGGTATAAATAATGAAGTGCGCTTTACCGCTACTCTGTCTCTCAGGGTCTGGCATTTATTGACAGAGCTTTATTTTTCATATCCGGCTGTTCCCACTGTGATTTCTGTGCCCCCTTTACCCTGATAGCTTGTTACTGCTGCCTAGCATGTAGATAATGTAACGGACTAAGCGTATTAGTTCCCTAGCTGCATGCTAGCAATAACACAAATGCATTCTAAACATTAAAGAAATGCTAGTGGCTAGCATGCTGTAGCTTGAAAAGGAGATCAGCAAAACATTTTCAGTGGAAATGTTTCATTTTCAGCTAGACTGTGTTAGCCACTACTCTGCATTTTTTCTCAACCACAAAAAAATTTTGTAAGCTAATGTGCTGCAGAAAACAAAACATACTATTCTGTTAGCAGCTTTAATGGCTAGCCACTCTTTTCACTTTTCTCTCGATTTTGTCACTAGATCTTCTTGTTAGCCGTCTACCTCGGGCGTGGAAGTTAATTGCCTCCGTATGGCAAAAATCCCCCTCTGAGCCTCGACTTATCTGGTTCTCTTCTATTTCGCACCGAATTAATAACAGAAATGATGATTCTTCTTGTTCCAATAAAGTCGCTAATCTTTCATTGTTGCCGCTTGACAATGAAGCTCTCAACCGTTCTGCCATTCAACTTCACATAATGCAAAAATGTTAAGGAGTCAAGATCCCAGAATGTTTCCAGGGTATTATTAATAGTAATTAGCCCTCGAGACGAGGAAACGAGACCTCACAGATTCACTCTGAGATGCTGGAAGACTGAGCTGTACCGAATGTCATGCTAAATACTACAAGTATGCTCTGTGTATGCGCATGGAGATGCATGTGAACCCCACTGCCACCACTTTGGGATGTTTTGCATGTCCTTGCATGCTGTGTTGGTATTCAAATAGAAATGCAAGCTAGATCACACCCTCTATTTGTGGAAACAAAGGATAACTTTGATCTGAATAAGTGTTGGAAAGGGACAGGTTTTGGTGCCAAATCTAAAATGCAGTTCAGCCTCAGGCTTTAGCTAAACGCCACTCATGCATTAACCAAACAATCAGGACATAGTGTTTTACAAATGCACCAATTTTCATTACTAGAACCGGTCCGAACCCCAACTAAGGCTGCTTTGCATTGCAGTGGCAGAGGTGTGTGTGTGTGTGTGTTAATATGGGGAACCCCTGCCGTCTGCATGCAAATGGCCTCGCTACCTTCAAGCGAAATGGATTATTGCGGGTTTTGGACATCAAACAGGGTGTAATCTCAGCTTCAAGGTGACATTAAAGGCTGCATATTATTTTGGCTTCCCTTCCTACCTTCATTTTGGGGCTGGACAGACTGTCTCACCAAAATGGCCGCGAATGTCCACCTTTCGATTCTTCCTAGTTAGGAAGCACAAGGAGTGAGGCACTCTTTGGCCTTTTTATTTTGTCTTTCTCTGTCCGTTGTAAGACCTTGTGAGTTGTCTTTCTCTCCACATTGGGCTTGAAATGGGATTTCGTCTCTGGACCTCAAAGAGATCACTCTCGGCCTGCTGGGCTCCTTGTCGTAGTGAATGAGGAGTGTGTCCATCCGATTGGACTGCTCTATATTCCCCCGAATATCGCAGCGTATAGCACCAGCGCACATCAAACGGCAGGATTTTGAGCTATAGGACCATGTGTCAGGACTTAGATAAAGCCTAGGATGGCTTCATGCGATGGCATTTCAAAGGCCGATGCATAGATAGCGGCAGCTGCAAATGTCGGCATGCATCTGAAAACATTAGACCCGCTTATGATTCCCGCCTTTGCCGCATTTTATTTGAGAGCGATGCTTTGTTGCCTGAGATTTGAAGTTGCCAGGCTCCTTGCGGTCTTTTCAAATGGTTGTTCCGTTTGGAAAATAACCCAATTGAGTCTGACTTTTGATTAGACTCGGGAACGTTTGAGTACAGATTGAGCGTGCACCAATAGGATGAATAATTCACATGGTGAAAGGTTGCAGCCCTCATTCGCTCAACTACCGAATTTGACCCTAGGAAAACGAGCTTCAGTTTTTAGCTGGCCAAATGTTGCATCACCCATTTTCAGGCCCACACGTAATATGTGTCAAGGGAAGTCATATGTGTGTGTTTATGTAATAAATTGGTTTATTTAACATATTTATCACATTTCAGAATATTTATTATCCTAAAATCATTGCAGGAGATGATTAAGCATCAGCAAATTACGTCTGGGCCTTTCCATCATTAATCCACACTAGAAGAATCACGCTGGTCTTGTCACTGTGTTCTGGCACTGTTATAACACAACTGCACTGCGTTATCTGTGTGTGCTGTGTCAGATTCACCAATTTTGACATTTCAATTGTGTGGATTCCCTAAAATGTTGCACTTGGGGAGGGTTGCATGCCTCAGATATGTGTTGGCTGTAGCTGTAGGCCTGGTTGGTAGTTTGGTGCCGTTCTTTTGACGTCATTCCTGCAATCACAGTCATGCATGCACATTGTGATATGTGGGCTGCTCTTTCACTTTTGTTGAACGTTTGTTCAATATGCATTTATATGGGGATGGGGGTCATCTCAGTATGTCATTGTTTATTTTAATGTTGTTTTTGTTTTGTAAATGAATCAAGAAGTATTTTTTCCTGATTTAAAAGAATGATCCAGGTTCAGTGGTTGTGGTGTGATGTTAATTATCACAGAAAATAATAATAATTAAAAAAAAAAGGATAACATTGAATTTACAGGGTTTATATAACCTCCCCTGGTTATAGCTTAACTTAAATTGAACCTGGACATTTCCTAGAAATCGGTTAGTATTTTAAATAAAAAAAAATAAATGAACAAAATCAATCTTAAAATGAATAAATGTATCATAAAATGTATTAACAAACTGTTAAATATTATTATAGATTTATAAACTAAAGACATTAAGTTAATCTTATCTTGTTTTACTCCAAGATTATGAAATGAATTGATTTATAATATGATTCTCACTCACTGGACACCAACCGAGGTCATCCGTCACATGGCTGTCTGAAACTGTGAATATACTCATGTTTAATTATTGCTGAATTCAGAATGTGACCGTATAGCCTGTTACCTTGACTAACTATAACAGCATTTCTAAATGTAAAAGTACTTACTGTAGTAATGTTTATTTCCAAAAATATAAAATAATAATCATTTTAAATGCCCTAAACATTCAAACTAGATTTAAACCCACTGAACTTTCGATGGGATACAAATTCCAGACTTTATGCTCTTTGGCTGCTGTTGTCCGAGGCGATGGTGAGAGTTTAATCGTGTGTTTCAAGCCCCATTGTGTGAGAAGTCAAACCAATATGCTTTTACTCCAGTTGGCCCAGGGTTACAGTCTCCTCTTTACCCCAGTCCCCACCTCTCACCCCCCCGTGTGACTACCCTTCTGTCTACGTCTACCATTTTGTCCTTCCCGTCTGTCTGGTCCCCGTCTGCTGTCTTGCAGCCTAGGTCTTGTTCTGCCTTGTGCCCTGTCTCTACCTGTTGTTCCTGTCCACGTTGTGTCTTTGTGGGGTTGTCAATTTGGTTTCAGATTTGTTTTTTTTTTTTGTTTTTTTTTGTTTTTTTTCCTGAGCTAGCCCCAGCACCCATTGCTGTCCCTCTGTCTTTCCTTTCTCCTCTTGCCAAATGTAAATGAGGCATGACCCCCTCACCACCCGCCATCTTAGGACACACCTAGCACCACCCTACTTCTTGTTTCATTGTCATTTTACATCCACCAACATCGATAAGGCAACTGCCTTGAAGATTCTTGGGGAAACCAAACTATAAAGTTTGGCACAATACTACATTGTCCATGTAGCAGGTAGCACTTTAACCTGAACGCTACTACTAGTAACGTGTATTCTAATTATAAGTCTATTGCGCTGTTCCAAAACCTTGCGAGATAACTACCTAGACGTAGAAACATACACCTAACACCTATTGTTTCATATGCAACCGTTGCTTTCTTAGATAAAGAGAATTGCATGTATCCTTCTGATAAAAGGTCAGTCCCAAAATTCACACAAAAGGTAAAAGTGTATGGCATACTTTCATTCAATATGTTTCAGATGAATTATAAATGCACTGCTTTACCAAGTATTTGTGTGAGAAACAATTAGAACATTTTGGTATTTCGAAAGTTGACCTATAAGGGCAGCTTGCTAGGTTTTGGAGCAGAGTCTATATTTTAAAGTCTTATGTTTCCATCGTTTCTTGACTTTTTAACGAGTCTCGTCAAAATAGCAAGGTTACCAAGAATGAACATGCCAGACAGGCTATGAAAAAAGCCTGTTGCACAACCTGGCCAATTCCATCTCTGCCATAACTCATATCGAACCCGTTCCCCCAACAGATCATTCATCCTTTTTCTCTCGTGTGTAGGTTTGGCATCTCAGTAGTTGAGGTGCATCGCTGTCATCATGGTAGACTAGCATCTGTACCAATCATGTGCCCTTATTTGGTCAATTTGTGATCATTTTCTTTCTTTTTATTGATGTGTGTGATAGTTAGTTGAGTTAAACTGACAGCTCCTTATTGACTGAATCCAGAATTTCCGCTGTAAATTTTGTGTTACGTCTAGCCAGGACCGCAATGTGACAATACAATCCTGTCACATTACGTCATATTGGCTGGAGACGATAAAAAAGCCTTTCTCTGCATTGAAGTGGGTTTCCCCCCCTCGTTCCTTTTCCCAACCCTTCCCTTTCTTCCTCTTTCTGGCTCTTTTGCGAGTTCTATTCTCTTATATTTCTTTTCTTTTTTCCTATCCAGTTGTCTTTTGTCCGGGCATGCTAGCGACCCTTCAGTTATATTCCTCTATGCATTTTATCTCAAATTCTTCTCTCTGGTTTTATTGTTCCCATTTACTCTTTGGTTGACCTCTACCTATTTCTGCATGATGTCTGTGAAAATGACAGCTGCATCTATCAATGGAAGCGTGTCAGATCTTTAAAAGGCTTTGTCCAGTTGATCTACTCTCAACCACAAAAATCTGATTAAGGTTTCTCATCTTTAGTCCCTCTTGCAGGGACTCACATTACTAGTGCAGGTACGTACCAAAAGGGTACGTACAGTCACGCATATGTAAGGTTTCTTTAGCACGGGCAGATTTTAAAAAGAAATAATAAAAAGTGTTCTTCGCTATATTATACCCTTAGAGTATTTTAACAGTAATGCATGCTTTAAGTTTGGATTACTGTAGTTATAAGCCACATAGAGATCTAATTTTAAAGATGAGAAACTCATAATAGATTTTTGTGAAATTACTCGTGCTGTGATGGGTCAAATATTGGTCAATGGAACCTTGTTGCTATGAACTTGTTGCTTTAATGTCAATCTATATTGTTGGTGAAGCAGTTTTGTTAATTTAGTTACTTTATCGTTATTTTAATTTGTATAAACTGAAATGTTTGTGAAGTTTTAGTCTTATTTTTTTTATATATAATTTGTTGTCCTCTCTTTAAGACAACATCATGTGCGTTCTAAAGGAAGTTTAATTTTCATTGGCGTGTCATTACCTTTCTCTTTCTCTTTTTCTTGTCGCAATTCCTGCGCAGTTCGTCGTGTGCCCCCACGTTTCTCCATCATGCCCCCCACCACCCAAGAGATCATGCCGGGCGGTAGCGTCAACATCACTTGCGTCGCTGTCGGTTCGCCCATGCCCTATGTCAAGTGGATGCAAAACTCTGAGGACCTGACGCCTGAGGACGAGATGCCAGTGGGCAGGAACGTTCTGGAGTTAAACAGCGTTCGTGAGTCAGCCAACTACACCTGCGTGGCCATGAGCAGCCTGGGCATCATCGAGGCTAATTCCCAGATCATTGTCAAGTGTAAGAATCCATTGAATCCTAAAAGGTCACTCGAAGGATCTCTGGTCAAAAGAAATTAAAAATAAGCCAAAGCAAGTATTTCAGATAGTGTTTAGTCCCAGTATTAAATTTTTAAGTCCACGGTATTTTCTTATCCCCCATTTGCAGCCTTGCCGAAACCTCCAGGTACTCCTGTCGTAACCGAAACTACCGCCACCAGTATCACCATCACCTGGGACAGTGGCAACCCTGAGCCAGTTTCCCATTACATCATCCAGTATCGCGCAAAATCTCCCGAAAGCAAGTTCGAGACTGTGGACTCCATCACCACCACTCGCTACAGCATCGGCGGGCTTTCTCCGAACACTGATTACGAGATCCGTGTGTCAGCCTTCAACACCATTGGCCAGGGCCCGCCCAGCGAACCGGTTGAGGCTAGGACTGGGGAGCAAGCTCCTGCTAGCCCACCACGCAATATCCAGGCCCGTATCATCTCCCAGAACACCATGATGGTACGCTGGGATGAACCTGAGGAGCCCAATGGACAGATCAAGGGTTATCGGGTCTACTACACCATGGATCCATCTCAGCCCATGAGCATGTGGCACATCCACAATGTACAGGACAGCGTGATCACCACTATTCAAAGTCTGGTGGCCTCCGAGACTTACACCATCAGAGTGCTGGCATTCACGTCCGTAGGAGATGGACCCTTCTCGGATCCCATTCATGTAAAAGTGCTTCAAGGAGGTTAGTTTGTCATTTATTAAATTCTCATGAGGCCATTGGCACCAACAGTTTGTCAGTTTTAAGCATGTTTTTTACTTTTGGGCGCGCAAAAGATGTAGGATGACGAGTTTCACAACTGAAGAATGTTTGTTTCAAATACTGCTTGAACTTAATTGAAAATAGAAATTGATCAAGTCTGCTTTTTGTGTTTGGTGGGTAAACAATGTTGCAATGGGCTTAGTGATTGAAAAATGTCTGTTGTCGCTTTTTGGGAAGCTAATAATGTAGCAAGGTAAGTTTTCCAATTGAAAATGTGCGTTTTTATTGGTTGAGCTAATGGAGTAGCAATAATGTCTATTGCCAAATTGCATAAACTAATAGGTAGATAATGTAACTTTTTGGTTGCGCTAATGTTGTAGGAAGGTGAAGTTAAAAAAGCATGTTGCTAATATTTAGCAATTGAAATTTAACAAATGTTGCTAGTATTGGGTGATAACGGTATAGCGAAGTCAGTTTACCGATTGAAATTAATAAAACGATTGCTAATATTCATTAAACTAATAGTAAATTGAATTTAGTGACTGCAAATGTGAGTTTCGCAATTAGAAATTTTCATTCTTAATATTGGGTAAGGAAACAGTGTATTAAAAACAGTATAGTGATTGAAAAAGAAAATTTCAGTGGTCCAACGATGTAGCAAGATTTGAAGAAAATTGTCTGTAGTTATTATTAAGTTAACAGTGTAGCTAATTAACGTAGGTTGAGCAAAGATGTAGAAAAGTTACTTTTTAGCTTCGAAATGTCAATTTTTATTGCTGTTGAGTCAAAAACATAGCCAGATGAGGTAAATGACTTGATGAGATCATTTAAGCAATTGTAAGTTTCAGGGTTACAAAAATGTAAGTATACTACTTTAACCGGGTAATCGTTAACTAAATCATGCACTAAATGTACAGGTGTACATTTCTTTCTATTAAATTTATTGTCTATTGAACTGTCAACACTGGCTCCATTTGTAGTCCCTGGACAGCCGACCAACTTCCAGGTTGGTGAGGTGTCAGACACGAGTGTTGAGCTAACATGGGAACCAGCCTTCGAAAAAGAGGGAATCATCAGTTACGAACTGTATTACAAAGAGGGCGGGCAAGAATCTCAGGTGCCTCCTTTACAACAAAACTTGTCAAATACGTTTGCAGGACCACACAACATTAGCAGTAACCTTATTCTTTTCCACCAAACAGGTAAAGAAAACATTCGGCCCGTCCTCTTCCTTTTTGGTGGAGGGTCTGCGTGCAAATACAGAGTACTACTTCTCTCTGGCTGCCGTCTCCAACAAAGGCATTGGAGCCTTCACCAACGAAATATCCCAAAGGACATCCCAAGCCAGTATGTAGCCCATTTCCTTTCCTAAGGTCTCGAATGAAGGGTTGGGGGGTCTAACATTGTATTTTGATTGAGAAATGCCAAGACATAATGGCTATTTTAGGTTTTCGATGGGGTTGGGATACGACGACACTGTCTGATAGGGCCACTATAACCTCCGCCCTTGTTTCCCAGAGATATTGTTTATCGACTCTGGAAATGTCAAGAGTAAATGATAATGGCGTGCTTGTGTCTGCAGTAGATATGTGTTAAAGAAAGGACACTTGTCTGGTCCCAGGTTTACGACAGACGTTCTGGCTTTGGTTCTTTGCGTTGTGTGTGTTTATACATCTAAATTGCGCGAAACATCATCACCTTTGAGCCAGAAGCCAGTTTTGCTACATGCAGGCTGCGAAGGTGATGTTATTTTTCCAAATGACACGGGCAAAGCTGTTGAATAATTTCTTTCTGTGCATGTTGAGAACGTGTTTTTAAGAAGACGATAAAAACGCACAGAACGAATTTGTGTAAATTGTTCGTGAAATCATTCTTATGTAAATCGCTAGTCTATGTAAGAATAGTCATATGAGCGTTTAGTTCTGCTTGCGTTTCATGAGTGAGGCCCTCTTACTTTGATGTTTTAAACAGTTTTTATTTTAAAGCCCAAACTTTTAAATGACCTGTGTTGTTTAGTTTAATGGATTCCTCGCCCCTTGGATTGTGTCACGTGCACTTCTTTTTTTTTTTTTCTTTTTTTTTTTGTTTGGATATTCTTTCATCTGGGTTTTCTCTATGTCACAGTTATGTACTTCAGAGATTTTCTACATGTGAAACAAACAAATCAATGTGGGTTGATTGATCTGCAGCAAGCGTGCCGTTCGGCTCCCCTGCGCGCTCCCTTCTTTCTTCTGTGTTCGTATTTCTTTTTCATGTGTCAACAGCAAATGCACTTTTTTCCTCCCATGCGACTGAAGCGCACAAAATATTATTGACTCTGGGGTCTGCCATGGCTTTCCACCACATCTAGTCCCTCACTGTGTATTACTGAAAGCAGCGCAGTCAGTGGCCGCTGGCGCCTGCAGGTAGTCAGCATTTACTCTGGAAGAATGGCTGAATTATTCAAGCCTCCGGCCTAAAAATACACCCTCGCTGAGCCGCATCATGATTCAGTGCATGAAATCATCAGTGCTTGTGGGGAACCTTGCAGCTGGCATGTGCCCTGTGCTAAAAAATTGCAGTTACTTGTGTTCAGCTTGTACAAAAAAGTGGGCCCAGGAGTCCGAGAGCATGAGTGGAAATGCATCTACTTTTATTTTCATTGTCTTTCAGTCTTTCATACCAAAGCTAAGAGACATTTCAGTTGCGATTTAAAATAATTTTGAGTGAGTAAATGAATAGTGGGTGACAAATGCATTTGTGAATTAGGCATTTCTGCATGACGATACCGAGGAAGGGAGGAAAAAAAGTATGTGCACCTTTAAAATAATTCCTATAACTGAGCTTAGATTAGCGTGTTTTTAGTGTTAAGGCTGAACATGAACTATTCAAAAACCATTTTACTTCTGTAATCTGGCATGTTTCTTGGTGAAATGGGAGAAAAACTTTTTCAATCAACAACTGATTGGAAAATTGGAATTGAAAAATAAGGTTGCCTCCGAGGTGAGCAACTTATTACATTTTAATGAACTAGATAAACTTTTCTGTGAAAAATTGCATGCATTTTGTTTTCATGATGCTCCTTTTGTTTAGAGGTTCCTTTTTATAGATTAGTTTCTTCAGTCTTGGATACGCTTACAGTGGGTGGAAGATGCTAGAAAGCCATGGCAGCGAACGTGGACCATTTTAACTCATCTTCTGTTTCTACCTGTGCAGAATGGGTGGGATGGGGTTTGGTTGAGTGGGTGCTGGGATGCAGTGAACCTGCTGCATTGACACACAACGTTACACCTGAGCGTGAGAGAGCGAGCACTGAGTGCATGTATTTCCTCCCATTACCCCCGGGGGGCGCTCTGTTAATGCATCCTTTGACCTCTGGCATGTCGTACGCTGTGTGTGTCTCCCTTCTGTTCCATCTCTACGTGTCTGTCCTGCTGTTGGTGTCTTCATTTACTGTATTCTGAAACAATGCGGTGCACTTTCTACCTCCCTTTTATTTTCTAGCTCTTCTGTTTCAATTTGTCTCCTGAAATGAAACTAAAGCTCACCTTCTCCGGCTTGACGTCACCTGGTTTTAATTTATTTCTATTTAGTACACAGTTCGGACAATTTTATTTCATTTTGGTTTGGTTTTATTCAAACACACTTGAGGAAAGAGCTCTCAGCATTTTTATTTATTTATTTTTTTTGCTTTTGCTATCAGGGTTAAGTTCACCGTGACAAGCTTGACATGCAGCAGCAGCACTTAGCATTGCCTAAGCAAGCCCATTAAACTAAAGGTGAGAGTAAGTATCCCGGCGGGATGGCCGTAGGCTTCTTGCTTGAGTTACGGGACCCCGCTTTGTCCCACAGGGTATCACACAGATGGGAGACGTGGTTCACTACATCTGCCGACATCTTCCCTCGAGCATATGCTAAAGTAGTGCAGATTTACCCATAACAGGGTCAGGGAGGCGACAAGCTTGGACAGTTAGAAGCGATTTAGCACAAATGCCCCACAACCTAACACATAAACAAACATTACAGTGTGGATTCCTGTGAGGTAAGTGACCGCCGTTCTGAAGAAAGCCCAGTCTGCCACGTCACGTTTAGGAAGTCGGTCTCATAACCTACAGAGCTGTCATATACACCAGCGGAATTGGTTTGGATTCCTTAACAAGTTTGCACAAACTGGAAAGAGCTCCTAAGACGTTTAGGCCAGATACATGGATTACCTCTATATGTATACGCTTTGAGCACCGAGTGGCAGACTGGACTTCCTGATGAAGGCGCGAAAGAAAAGTGTATTGTGTTTGTTTCCTTTTTGGTACGGTGCTGTTCAGTTGACGTCCAGTCAGGTCACTGTTTGTGGGTCAGACCACAGTTACGAGCCCCTGCAATGGTCCAGCAGAGAGTACTCCGCTCACCCTACATATCCCCCAACTCTTTGGAGGATATGTCCAAACTTTCGAGGGTTAGTGGAGATAGACACTCCTGCCTCGACCAAATGGGTGCCAGTGGGAAATGCGCTTACGAGTCAATGGCTATTGAGTGATGCTAAGGTTTCAAACGAAAGAGGGTCCACAAACTGGGGGCAAGGGTTTCTGCGCTGGTCTTCATCTTGGGTCAGTTTAATCGGTTGCCAGCTTGCAAACTAATTCTAAACGTCATTATTTTTCGCCTCTCATTTGGCTTATTTGAAGCAGCACCACAATTGTGACAGTAAACATCTTTCAATTTTGGTTTTATGGCACAACTCTTAGTTTTGAAGAGTGATTTTAACTTTCAATTTCAAATCAATTGATTGTTGCTCTCATAGAACAACTGTAAGTCATTTCTTTTTGAACTCTGAAATTCAAGGCTTTGTTGGGTTTTATGTATAATACATTCCCAGAATCGTGAGTCTGAATCTTCAGGTAGTTCTGCAATTCCCAGATACCAGCGTTTCTTGCCACACTCAAACCAGGTCGATTTACTAGAACTGAATGCAAATACTCTTGAAGAGAGGAAGTACATCTCAAGA
The DNA here is from genome assembly GCA_032361065.1 of Enteromius trimaculatus. NCBI lineage: Eukaryota > Metazoa > Chordata > Actinopteri > Cypriniformes > Cyprinidae > Enteromius > Enteromius trimaculatus. The sequence continues at coordinate 1,580,480 of JAUMHP010000079.1, read as the reverse complement.
ATATATCTTCAAACGGAAGATGAAAATCCAATAAAACTTTAATCCAATAAGCCCATTTGGTGAATAAACAGGGCTCTGAATAATGTCGCTCACTGAACTCTGGGACACCTGTGATGAAAGCTGGCTGGTGACGGGAGAAATCGGTTAACCATTTCTCAAACAAAAGCACAAGTGGGCTGCTGATGGGTTGAATTGGGCTGGGTTATATAACTTGGATATGAATGGCTGGGTGTTAGTGAGGTGCTAGCACTCTGATCTCAGTCTTGTGGACCCTCGGGCTAGTGTAAACAGTGAATAGTGCAGACTGATGAAAGCACAGGGAAAGCTCTCTCCCTCCGATCACAAAAACATCCTGACATCCACATTATTGGACGAAACCAATGGACTCGGCTGAATGAATGTGAATAATTTGACTTGAGCTGTATTGGGTGAGCTCGGCGGTAGAGGGAGAGGGCCGGACCCAACCGACTCTGGGGAAACATAGCCTCCCTGGAATCGGGTGCTTGTGGTAAGAAAGTCTTTAAAAGTTAGTGTTTGAAGATGTCAGGTACGTATAATGTACAGGAAAATGCTTTGTGTTTTTTGGTTTCCTTTTGGTTTTTGCTGTTTTTAATGGTCTTACTTTCTGTTCGAAGCTTGGTGGCTTTCCATGATTCCTCTGAGTTGACATTCCTAACATTTTCTTTCCAGCCATTATTTCGCAGAGAGTTTTCTTCATTTTCCTGTAATCCGTCTTGAATGATTTTGTTTTGCTTTCCAACGATGGTGCTCATCCATTTGAATTTCAGTCACAAATATGTTTTTTTTTCCCCCGTCTGTCCGATTCCCCCTCATTCATTTGTGTTACTTATGGCTTCGGGGATCAGCGCGACACAGTAACTTTTAATGCTTGATTTTACAATGGAGATAAATGTTACGGCGCTTTGAACGGTATAACGCATTCATATGCGCGAGCATTTAGTAAGCAGAGACTCTGTGCATTTCAAACGAGACCTTTATATTGATTTAGAACGGCACAGACGTTGTAATTTCTGATACGTGTGAGGGAAAGTACCTGACAAAAACGCCTCGAAATACCGCAATGAATGGCCTTCATTCAGATGCAAATAATGTGATCTATTTTCCCCTCATGGTGGAAATATATCCTGAGAGCCCAGGGTATTTGCTGTGAAATATGGGCTAAATCTTTGGCTCGCGTACAGCCGGTTATAGTTGGATAAACTGCTGTATCTTACGCCCAACATCTGTGGTGTTACTTCCAGATCTGTGACGCAAAAATCAAGCCAAAGTTAAACCTTCATGCTTCATATTTATGCATGCATGCCAAACACCCTGACCCCTTCAAAACCAAGCTCTTCTGTTTGCATTTGCCCTTTGCGTTTGTTTCTTTGTTTTGTTTTCTTATGTTTTAGTATGTCTCTGCTTGTTTTTTTCATTTGGTTTTCCCTTTTATCATTTTCTTTTTCTCTTTCCCATCTTTTCGTTTTTTGTTTTCCACCCCCTCCTCTCCCCCTTTCCCAAACCTGAGCAGAGCCCTCTGCCCCCCCTCAAGACATTAAGTGCTCCAGCTCCAGCTCCACCACCCTGCTGGTAAGTTGGCGCCCTCCGCCGGCCGAGAGCCAGAACGGGGTGCTGGCCGGGTACATAGTGCGCTACACGGTGGTGGGGGCCATGGCCGAGGTCAACACGGAGCCTGTGGAGGAGCCAGCGGTGCCCCCCAGCTCCGATCAGATCCTGCTACAGCGGCTGGAGAAATGGACCTTGTACCGAGTCACCGTGGCGGCCTCCACCAGCGTGGGTCCGGGCCCCGAGAGCGAGCCGCAGCTGTGCCGCACGGACGAGGATGGTAACTTCAAATTTTCTTTTCTAGCTGAAATATTTCAAAGTTTTCTCAAAGAGACTTTTAACTGAGAAACAACACTGTATAAGAAACCTATATTTGTTTTAATCTGAATTGAATCTAATTACCTTTCAATCTGAAATAAGAAATCGAAACGTCAGTAACACGTTGAATTAAACATGAAATTTCGAATCGGGGAAAGATTACGTGTATCTTTAATCAGATGAATTTGCGTTGCGATTCTGCCTCGGATGCAATCAAGAGTGAACCGAATGGGCTGTACTATTAGAAAAACAAAGAAACAGCCCTACTCAGGAACTTCTACAGAAGGTCCTAACCGTATCTGTTGTTTGTCTCACAGACAGATCTTTGGGAGAAGCTGAGATTCTTAAGGTTTTTTGAAGACCAACAAGCTAACATCACTTGTTGAAGAGCTGCTACTGTACCTTCAAATAAATTCTCCTCCTCACAAGCTTTCTGGTCAAGCTTACTTATTTTATGTTTTGGAGAAAGTGGCGAGCCACCCAAACCTCTGCTTTAAGTAAAAATTAAACAAGTGCACTCCAATAATCTTTATTTACAACTTGTTGAATATGCCAGCTAACCAAGACACAGTGTTGATTCTCAAGTACATTAATCTTGTTTTACCTGTTTTCAACGTTAACATTTTATATCATTAGATGTTTGGTCTAATGGCTCTTTTAACTAAAAGGCTGTACCTACTTTCTTACAGCCACCGTATATTTGGTCTTATAATTTCCCCCATTCATTTTCCAGTGGCCTTATATGGTCTCGGGCCAAGTTTAGTGAGGAGATAAATCAAAGATGGTGTTCGAGCCGAGAGAAATGTTGATTATACGTCTGTGTAGACAGCTTACTCTTTTTGGGACAAGATCTATTGACTAGAGTTAGGTGATAGAGGAAACATTGACTTAGCATCATTTTCATCCGTCACTTCTCTTTGTAAAGCACTCGGACAGCTTATGAGCACTGAAATAAATTCAGCTAGAGTTGTGTCGGACGTTCCCCGGTGACAGCAGTCTTTCTCCATGACTGACAGCGCTAGTTCAAGATACAAGCTAGTAATCAATACGGAGCACAGCCTTTCAGTGGCGCTTTGGGCCGCCCTAGGATAGATGGTTTTGACGGGCTGGTCAACCACTGTAGGCGGGTCGGGAGAGAGGGAACGCTAGCCCAAGACCTCAGCTGGGAAATCTCGTTTGACCAACCCACAACATGGAGTTATTTGAGTCGCAATGTGTTACGACAGTCTCATCCTTGGAGACTTGTACCACTATAGCATCTAATACAGGATAGTCAGGCCCCAATATACAGTACATCCCCTTATGGCGTCTTTTATTGACCATCCAGGAAATCGCTCTCCTCCTTACAGTGGTACTGAATGACCGGAGGTATTAAACATCAAGGCCTCGTATAAAAGGATTTTCATTAGCTCGCAGGTAAAAGACTGCAGACGGTGGACTCGCGAAGTGATCAGAGCTCAGATAAGAAAGATAGTGAAATGGAAGGGGAGGAAATGGTTGCCCGGGTATATGAGGGTGTGATATTACAGTTGATTAAATGTCCCAGAAGATGGGCGCTTAATCAGTAGCCTGGATTTCACATAATTGAATGTGTGTACTAGCTGAGACGCAGGGGCTGAGTTTCTTTTCAGCCGTACAGAGATGGCGTGTCGTGCGGTCTTTAGGTGCTCAGAGAGGATTGGTACATTGCGCTATTTTTAGATGGCACAGAGAGTTTTTCCTTGCCAAGTCAGGCGTAATTAAAGTTTATTTCATGTAGATCCTAAAATTTTCATCTGTTTAATAGCTAATAAATGTTGGGGAAGCCATGTTAAGGGTATGATATCTCAGCAATTATGATTTCCAGCTATGCATTAATTGGTAGATTGGTAGGAGAATTAGTTTCCTTCAAGTCCCAGTGGTTCAGAGTCTCAAAAGGGTAGTTTTTTTTTTTTTTAACAGACCTTTAATTTTGGTAAATGGTGAGTAAGAGATTGGTAATCACCAAGTCAGTCAACAGTTTTATTGCATTGCATCATTTTTATAATTAACTGAAGTGTGTTTAATGTAGATTTAAAAATTTCCATGTTTTTTAAAACCCAAAAACATCTTTAAAAATCATGTTTAGGGTATGATATCTTAGTAATTATGATTATAGCTATGCATAACTTGGTCGATTGGTAGAAAAACAAATTTTCTTCAAGTCTGTGTGGATCAGAGTCTCATCTAGGTTGAAATATTTTTGTTACTGACCTTTAAATTTGGTTAATTACCGAAAAGATTCTAGACAGTCGAGTGGTAATAGCAAGTAAGTCATGGAAAAAGTGCATGGACAAACAGATATAATCATGCATCTATAAGAACAATAATTAGGTAAGCAGCTCAAGTAGAAACACCTTAGCATCATATTGGTAAGTTTTGCACTGGCAAAAACCACCAAAAGTTAGTTATAATAATACTATGTTAATCTCAAAACCTCATGAGCATGTCATCTTTGCCATCGCAGTGCCCGGGGCCCCCCCTCGGCGCGTGGAGGTCGAGGTGCTGAACTCCACTGCCATCAAGGTGATGTGGCGCTCCCTATTGCCAGGGAAACAGCACGGGCAGATCCGCGGATACCAGGTGCACTATGTCCGTGTCGAGAACGGCGAATCCCGCGGCCTGCCTCTCATCAAGGACGTCATGCTGGCCGATGCACAGGTATGGAAACGCAACAACGGCACTCTTCTAAATATTACCATTTCCTGAACCAACAATTATCTGACTTTATCAAGAGAGTACAGACACTTGGTTAATATCTATTTTTAGGATACTGTTGCAGCTAATGCGACTCAGTATTTAACACACTCCTGGCCACTGCAACAAATGGATGAAAATCCGTTTATAAATAATTTAATCTGTGAAGTTCTTTTATAGCCTCTAGAACGCTTTCCACAAGCCGTCCAAAACATCTTATCAGCCATTAGAATTGCACGGTTTAGTCGAACCTCTAATAAGTTTAACCTCTAAGGCTCTAGTGTCATAGATAAAGTCAACAAAAGCTGATTATGTCTGCCGTATTGAGCGCCCCGAGAGCTCCACAAAAACTTGAGGCACTTGAGCACTGCGGTCACAATTCAGACTTGATTTAAAAGCACAAGAGAAAGAGGAAAAAGCGAGCGAGCGCCTCTGGCTGCAACCTAAAATTATAATACAAGCTTCTGTCATGAAAACAGCAGTGAAATTACAGATACCATGCGCCTTATTCTCCTCACAGCTGCGAATATTACAGCTCTGAACAAACCGTGACTAAAGCTTTTGAATTTATCCCGCTTATGTTTATGACAGGATCGTTTACAGTTGTCAGCTGCGTGGGAATCGGCTGATATTATATCAATATCTGGGTCACGATTCAATAATGTTTGTTCTGTACACAAGGGTTTTTTATGAAATAGTGTGGGAATATAAATACAGTATAGTGAGGTGAATACCTCGGTAGTTGTTTTCTCTTTTAGCCACAAGTTTTGTTTTTCCATTAAATGTAGTTCAAAAATATTCCTTGCACATAAATGTGAATGTTTTTCAAAACACATTTTTGGGGTTGAGCGGAGTTATCCCAAATTAAATTTGCATCACACAAGACGAGAATTGCTGTTGTGATCTGTAATTAAATCCCAAAACAGCCTTTTTATACTCTTTCTAAATGAAATGGTGAAGAAAAAACTGCAGGAATGACAAGCTCAGATAGCGGCGGCCACTCAATTTCCTGCCTCGTCTTCAATCTTCACCATTTTTATTTTTTTTTCACCCTTAATCCACACTGACCTACTTTAAAACACTCTGCCGTTCTTCCATTTCCTTGGCACTTTTACCTTGTTTCGTCTTACGCTTTCCTCTCTTTCTTTCTGTCTGTCTTTTTCCTCTCTTTCAAACTGCCCTCCCTCTTTCTCCTCCCGGGTGGGGGATGTTAGTGGGAAATGGACGACACAGCTGAATACGTGAGTATGGCTGTCGGCGAGCGTTCGGTGTGATGTGAGAACCTGTGATGTTACATCAGACCCGCTTTGTATCTCGGCCATTGAGTGTGTTTATAGGCAGAAACTCTTGCTTGTTATTGGTGACAAGTCATAAACACCGATGATTTTAATGTCCGAGAAGCCATGTTCAGACAGGAACTTGGATCGCTAGCTTTTTGCTAGATTTGTGGAAAAATGTGTTCCCTTCACGTCTTAGTGGTTCAAAGAGTCAACATGGTAGAAATATTTTCTAAACTGGCCTCTAAAATTGGTAAATGGGAAAAAATTGTTGTGCATGGAAGCTTTTTTTGCATTGGATTGCATTGCAAGATTTTTTCTAATGAATTGAGGTGTGTAAATATTTCATTTTTCGCTCCGATATCCAGAAAGCCAAGTTTAGGGCATGATATCTCAGTAACTTTGTACAAATTGGTAGACTGGAAGAAAAACGTGTTCCTTTCAAGTGCAGCTGGTTCAGAGTCTCATCAAGGAAGAAATATTTTTGTAACCAACCTTTAAAGTTAGAAAAAGTAAGAAAAACGAATGGGTCTATGAAAGGCATAAACCCGGGCTATTAAAGTGTTTTTATTGCATGTTGATGGACATGTTGAAGAAAAAGTGTCATGTAAATCATTTTTTGTGTTACGAGATTCTTATAATGAGATGATTTTTGTCAGAGAGAGAAAACGAATGCAACCTCATGTCTATTGTGTGCGTGTGTGTGTGTGTGTGTGTTTGATGGCGATTGAAAATTATTAATGGTGCACAGGGGGAATGATGTAACATCAGGGTTCCTTTATGCCTGGCATGAAAGAGTGTGTTTTGTGCTGTGATGTTGTGCATTAAGTAAAGTACAAACAAAAAAAAACTAAGCTCATTTTGTGCAAAATTCAAGCGACCTTTTGAAGAAATGAGATATGCGGTGTTGTTATTATTTATTTTTATAAATAGATCATTTGTGTTACCCCAAAATTGCATGAATATCTTGAACTGGTTTGATGTGAAGCTCAATTCTCTGTAAGCCGCGGGACCCGCAGTTGCTTTTTTCTCTGCGAGCGCTCGGCATTAATTTCCTCTCCGTCATGCGCGCTGATCAAAGCTCACTCGCTTTTACGTGAAATATTGGAAAATGGGAGGGCGTCAGAAGGGTGTGTGTGCGCACAGCTTACCGGCCGACCCAGAGAGAAATTCATTATACTGACGGCCTGTTTGCTCAGGCTCTCTGTTGAATTAATTCACAGGCATGTGTCGTAGATGAGCAGGAATTGTAATCTATAACCTGGTCATGCCGGATGACACGCTAAAGGCCAATAATAATGATCCACCCTGCTGTAGAAATGATGTGCACTTCTGAATATATATGTATATGTATACATAGAGAGAGAGAGAATTATGTATTATTTATTGGAACATCTCTAAAATGTAAAAACATTTAGAAATGTTATGTATGTATATATATATATATACATATTAATCATGATTAATCGCATCCATATATACACAGACCTATATTATCAGACAAAAACTTTTATTTTGTATGCGATTAATCATGGTTAATTTGCAATGAATCATTTGACAGCACTAATATATGTGTGTGTGTATAATTTATTGATACATTTATTAAATCGCTTTATATTTCTGCTATATCTGTTAATGTATCATTTTAAAAAAGACAGCAGAGAACCGATTGCAGGCCGTGACATTGAAAAGAGGGGAAAGTGACGCCGGGCCAGTGCGGGTGACATGTGGTAAAGTCTTTAAAAAAAATCCAGTTCCCTAACATAGTGCTAACTTCCCTCTTTGTGTCCATTAACCACAGGAGATGGTCATCGGGGGCCTGCAGCCTGACACCACGTACTCCATCACCGTGGCAGCCTACACCACCAAAGGAGACGGAGCCCGCAGCAAACCCAAGCTGGTGCTGACTAAAGGAGCAGGTCGGTAATAATGACGTTATCATTAGCCGAGCTCCAGAGCACCGCAGGCCAGGTGTTATGAGCTACAGGAGCAAAATGAACCTTAAGGGACTTCAATCGAATAGGAAAAAAACAAACATGGCCTACATAGTGTGTCTGGAGTACATAAAGGCTATAAGGGAATGTATAGCTGCATTAGCGCTTAGGCCTGCATCTGTCACAAAGTTTAGTTTGCGGAAAGAGTTGAAGTTTGAGTAACGCACTAGAGAGGCAGAATGATGGACTAGTTAACCCAATGCTAGTAAATTAGCATGCTAAAAATAAGCAAAACCGCATGCTAATGTAGCATTTTTCAAATGTTCTATTTTAAGGCATAATCAGACTCAAAGTGTTCCCGATTGTTGGTCTACGTAGATAGATCATTTGGTTGTGTCCTTAGCATTGCATTTTTGGGACTTTTAGCATTAGCATTAGCATTATGTTATGCTAACTGTGCAGGAAAGTGAATTACTCTGAACTTCTCTCTGCAGACAAGCGTGTTTTAGCTGTTAGTTTTTTCTGACGCCATTTAAAGTGAGTAAACATGGCACTCATACAGTCTGATTTTTCACTTCTGCAAGCCAAATAACTAGTCTCTTGTGAAAATATGTTGTTTTATACGTTCCTAGTGTAAGAATGATCAGGCTGGCAAAGTGAATACCATGCTAGTGAGTTTTGGACACTACCTTTGCTAATACTATGTGTTTTGGTAAGATTTTCCACTAACTAGTCTGTTTTGTGCATTCCTAGTTTACGACCTTTTGGCAGTTTGACTGAATTTCGCATTTTGTAAGATATATTCACTAGCCACATATGCGTAGTCGGACGTCCTCTGCAGTTAGCGCTCAATCTCCCGACGCTGACGAGACAGGTGTGCCGATCGCAGGTGTCAAGTGTGACAGCGGCGCCATATATGCATGTCATTCTGAACGCCTGTCTCTCTCCCTCTCACTCACGCAGTCAAAGGAAGGATGTCCCTGCGCTTCCCGCCTCCGAAAGTGTGGCGAAACGCTTACAGCAGACAAAAGAAATAAATAAATAAACAAGGGCAGACTCAGCCCTACTTAAAGAAGCAGCATCGCGCTCTTTCATGTGCCAGAACAGAGGGGAAGCTTGACCAATGGGGCTCAGAGGAGCCACTCTGGGGCACTTTCATGCCTCATTTCTGCTACATAATGCTGTCAGACAACTTAAGCCCCTGCCTTATTGTATTGATAAGGGCCGACCCGCCCCTTTCAAACCCCGAACCTTCCACAAGGCCGCCTGTCATCTGAGAGAGCCGGCCGTCCCCGAGCTGCCATTCTGCATGTCGGAGATACACTTCAGAACAGAGACTCGGAAGCGTGAAGCCCGTCAGTCAGGCTCTGCGGTCACGCCAAGACGTCTTTCCAGTTGCATGCAACAAAATAATGTGCGCTGGAGTGAGCAGTAGTATTTTTAGTGCTGAAAATTAGCCTTGTTACTGTTAAATAAAAGATCAACTGAAAAAAAAAAAAAAAACGTACCAGCTGGGTGCCAAGGCAGCATTTCTTATTTTTTGTTTAAGTCCTAAAATAACACAGTTAACATAAAAAAAATGTATATGTGAAAAAAAAAGGCCAAAATTATTTTAAAAATTATGTTGGAAAACCTAATAAAATGTAAAAATATTCAGGGCATCATTTAAAAATATAATACTTACATTAAAAAAAATATATCTATTTTAAGAATTACAGAATTATTAACAAAATGAATTAAAATGAAAAAATATTCAAATGTGACCACAAAATACATGTCAGCTTTTCAAAACTGAGATTTATACATTGTTTGAAAACTTGTTTTATTGTTTCGATATATTATGGTAGGAAAATGACAAATTATCTTCATTACACACGATCATTACTTAATATCCTAATGATTTTTGGAATAAAATAAAATAAAATTGGCTATTGCTACAAATATATTTGGATATTTTTGGCAATTGCTACAAATATACCCATGCCACTTAAGGCTGGTTTTGTGGTCCAGGGTCACATATGAAAAACCATTTCAAATATTAATATAAGCTATGCTTGTATTTGAATAATTCAAAAATAGCACGAAAAACCCTTCAATTTCTGGTGGTTTTTGTATAATGTTTAAGCACACGTCAACCGTATTGACAAACATTATTAATGCTGCGTTCAAAGAGCTGCATTATCGGTTTCCCGCACCTTGATCTCAAAGCAGATGTCCTTGTATCGATCTAATTGATGCTGCCTGTTGTCCAGGAGGAATGACACAGGAATGATTGATTCTGTTCTCGTTTCAGAGCCGATGGACTGATTGATGTGCATGCTGTCAAACCCTTGGCTAATGCGTCTTATCATTCGCGATTCCGCATGCTTTAACCACAAACCTTCACATCTTTAAGTTTGGGCATCGGTAGGCCAGATTCCGATCAAGTGCGAGCCTTCCTCTTTTTAATTTCCTCCTGTCTCCCTTCATCCTTGTGGGAGATGAGCAGATTGCATGCTAATGCAGGGGCTGGAGGTGTTCTTCACGAGTGTCCGCTTGGACGGCCGCCACGGCTCAGGGAACAGAGAGTCTGGATGACTCACAATCCTCCCGGCACTGTGGTTATTCTCTTCAATTAATTGGTCCACTTAGGGCCACTTGCTCCAGTCCTGATTGTGGAGAGTGGAGCTCCTTGTTGGTCTCTGGAGGTTCTTGTCTAATATCGTCCGATGCCAGAATACTGTGGCATGGAGTTGAACTTTCTGTAGGTTTTTGGATTATGGGATTACAAACTGGCATGGTTTATGGTGCTCTTAAATTGATTCTGTTTATTTTTATCAATCGTATAGTTCCAGCTCTAGACTAGATTGGATCAGCTGCCTAACAAAGCTGGTACATATCCAGAAAAATGTAAACAGATAGCGGAGCATTAGGTCGAAGATTTAACTTGATTGTATGTTAAACATTCGTATCTGTTTGTGTATCTAACTTTGCTTGGTGACCATATGCCCTTTACACTCACAACAAACATAGTCATTCTTGGAATGTTACTTTGATTAATTTCTTGTGTACTGTAGAAAACCTAAAGTCTGTTAATTACTTTGGCCTTTTTGTTATCCTTGGCTGAGGACATTTAGTCGGACGGTTATATTCAGACATATTTGGTTGGTTTTGCCCTTGTCTTTTGTATATTTGATATCAGTTCGGTCCAGAATGCAGCGCTGCAGTTTTCTCTGGGCTAAGTCATGTCAGCTGGCAGTCGTGCTTTATACGCTTAATATAACTCACTGTAAGTCCTGTCGGCAGGTTAATTGCATGTTAGCTGAAGGTTATTTTATTTTGTTCTTCGTTTCCGTCGCGGCTTCTCCTCCACTGGAGATGAGAAGGACATAGAGAGAGAAAGAGACGTAGGAAAGAGGGGGAGGACGTGAGTGTGAAACGCAATCCTATCTTAATCAGTGGCTGTGGGTCAACAGTGGCCGTTAATGCAAGGCCTAATGGGAAACGTGCCTGTGGTCCTGTGGAGAGGATTGTGTGTCGTCCAGTGGAGTGGACTGGAGTGCCGTTGGCGAGGAGAAGCGAGCCACAATCACAGTGTCTCTGACCCTCGTTGTCCTCTCGCTGCGGCAGATTGCGCCATTTCCTCATCACCTTCATCAGCGCTCCCTTTTTTTACAGGAGTCATTTGTCCTCATGTCTCTTCTCGTGCTCTCCTTCTGTATCATACGGCTGTTAACCCACCATCTCTCTTCCAGTGATCTGTTCGACAACCATCTATTCCCTTATAGCTATATATCATATATTTATAGTTTTTCGCATCCTTTCTGAGTCAAATTTGGAGTATATGTGCTATTAGTGCCTTTGGGGATAGTATATATGCTTATATAATAGCACTTTACAGGAACTAGGTTTGTAATAAATCCCTTTAAAGTAATTGTAGATGGTTTTTCTTTAGTAGGGAGTACCAGGATGAAAATACACCTAGTTATGCTGCAACAGACTTAAGTGAGATACGGTTCATTTGAATTGAATGTAATGTCCTTCTTTCTCTCTCTTTACAGTGCCTGGGCCTCCTTTTCTCTCTGTCAACCAAAACTCAGAGACTACCGCATTAGTGCGCTGGCAACCCCCAGATTTCGTCACTCCGGGTCTTGAGGTGCAAGGCTATCGGCTACAGTTCGGCCGAAAGGATGTGAGCCCCCTGGCCACGTTGGAGTTTGGCCCTCAGGAGCTGGAATATTCCATTAGCAATATCCACCGAGGGGCAACGTACATTATCAAAGTGTCCGCAAAGTCCAGATCGGGATTTGGCGAAGAGGCTACTCGAGAACTAAAAGTCCCAGAGGAGGTTCCCCGAGGGTATCCCCAAATAATGGAAGGGTCTAACATTACCTGCTGCTCACTCCAATTTGCCTGGTTGCCTCCAGTGCTAGCGGAGCGCAACGGCGCTATAACAGAATACACACTGGCTTACCAAGAGGCCGGAACAGCCGGTGGACCAAAGGAACTGCACCTGCCGGCAAGTGAGAACAGCTACACGCTAAACAGCCTGAGGCCCAACGCAGTGTATGATGTGAAAATTCGAGCGCACACCAGTGTAGGTCCAGGGCCCTACAGCCCACCGATCCAGTATCGAACCGTGGCCTACGAAGCAGGTACGGGTTGCTCATTTCCCCGCCTCAAGGGACAAACCTCTACAATGCAAGCACCTACACCCGATTATATAAAGTTCTCTGGGAGCCACATACCTCACTAACACCCTCCCCCACAACAAGGTAAAATAAGTCAGTAAGTTAAAGTCAGTCAGTTTTGAAAGGGGAGGAGCGTCAATTTTTGCGAGGTAAGTGCCGATTGGTCAGACACGCCCAGCACATTCACTCATCCAATCACAAAACTCCCCTAGTATTCCAAGGTAGGCGAGATCCACGTCAAGGAGATCCTAGATCTGAAGCGAATCAGGCACATTTGTTTACTTTGTTTGGGTTTTCTTCTGCATTTTTCGTTGTTTGGTTTTAACGGTTCCTCTTTTCTGTACTCACCTTTCCCCCTCTCCCACACTGGGATGGTTTGCAGCATGGCGTCCCATGATGCACTGCTAACAAGTGTGGGCATGACAACTGTGTTTGGGGTTTGTCCTCATTCCTGTCAGGCTTTCTGCCACGGCAGTGCCTATCCAAATTCGAGAGCACGCAGCAGTGGGTTACTCAAACATAATGTGGGTTCAGCTATTCTGGAATCGTTCAGGGGGGATTATAGGAGCTGCTTGCCAAATGTTCTTGTTGGGCACTGCCGGGCCAGGGCAGGCAGAGTACTGTGCAATCCTGTGGTTCTGTGTTCACCAGTCCAGTCTAGCGTGCTGTTTGTCCCAACTGAGCGCCTCCCCCCCTCCCCTTCACAGCCTAACGCCACACACTGCTCACTCAGAGGGACCAAAGCCCCTCTCCTTTGGGGGAAAACTGGTCGCAAGCAGCGAACACTTTGTCAGCCTTCTTTCCCTTCAGCCTTGTTCGGCTTTTTCCATTTCTAAAGTGTCTTTCTCAATTTGTTTCCTCCGTTCACCTCTGGACAGATGTTCCTAAGAACTTCACCGTGAAGCTGGCCACCAAAACCACGGTACTGCTGGCCTGGAAATTTTCTGATAGCCGCTTCCCGTACCGCTGCATGGTAAGCAAGCTAAAGAATCCTGATAATTTGTTGGTTAAATATCAATCTTATTGCCAGGATCTGTTCAATTTATCGATGCACTTTGGTCCACAGATCGAGTACAACCGGCAGAAGGTTGACATTGACGCTAGGATGACCAAAGCTCTCATCACCAACTTGCGACCCAACACCACCTACGATTTCAGAATCACCTGCCAAGAAAGCAGCGATGGTGGGCCCAAACACAAGCTCGTCGCACGAACGGCGCCACCTATTCTGGTCCGAAAGCCAGAGTTGGACATGAAAAGAGAGCCAGACAGTACTCTGACCATTGTCTTCCCACCACTGGAATCCAAAGAGTTGATCAAGTAAGGAAAAACAAATGTCGTTGTAGGCCAGAAACTCATTTTATGCAAGCATGTGACCACAGACACAAGCAAATTGGAAATCTGGGGTTCCATAAGTGTTTCCCTATCCCATCCCCGTCCCCGCCTCTCTCACTTTGCTTTCTGTCAACTTCTGTAAAGCTAAGGCATAAAACATTCAAAATAAATCTTAAAAAATGTAGCCTTGTGGGCAGCATGCAGACATGCAGTGCTATTGTGCTACAGACATCCCGACTCGAAGAACTTTCCCAATCCTGCCCCCATCTCAAATCCTGCCGGCTGTAATCTGTCCTATCATAATAAAGTCACCGTAGAAGACAGTTTGCTCTATTGTTTGCTATAGTGCCCCTTGTGGTCCTACTGAGAATGCAGCATACTTAAGAACTGCAACATCAATCTTGCTTAGCTTGAAACATCTGCATTCACATACTTGTGATGGGAATTGTTTAGGTTTTGTTGAAAAAATCGTTTATCTAGATGTTTCCAGTTTTATGGAACATGGAAAAATAATGACATTAGTGAATGGGTAGTCATTTTTTCTGTAGAGTTGTTTGACGTTCACCTTGATCTTTTGCAGGGCGGTCTATGTTGTGGTGGTTCCTCTGAAGAAGGGAAGAGGTCCGATCCGACACATCAAGAGCCCAGATGAATTGGACCTAGACGAGGTGAACATTCCCACAGCTTATTTTCTGAAGTCTCTGTCCGTGTGTCGCAGACACAGTGGAGACAAAGCCGCGGAAAGGGTTCTTGCAAGAGTTATGGAAATGTTCCTGAGGGGTTTGTCAGGGAGAGGGGACAATTACACAGCTCTCATCCCTACCCGCTGTCAAACTTGACCTTGAACTGTAAATGGCAAAATGATGTTTCGTTTTTTGAGTGAATAACCTATTTAATTTAGCATCAGATCAATCAACCAGAATAAGTTGAGTTTTAGATGCTGGTTTCAGTTCTCCTCAAGAAGTCTTTTTCTCCCACAGCTGTTGGGCGACAGAAGACTCGGTCAACGTCACGCTCGAACCACCCGTCAGCTCAAGCAGGTGGACGGGAAGCGGCCCTACATCGCTGCCAGCTTCAAGCCCTTATCCATGCCGCCGTCCTTCACCCTGGGCAACCAGATGGTGTACAGCGGCTTTGAAAACAGGGCTCTGGACCCAGGGCAGGAATATGTGTTCTTCCTCCTTGCTGAGCTCAACACTACCGGAGGGGTGAGTAAAACTTAAGTTTTAAGACTCATGCAAAGTGGAGAACACGGATAGCAGATAACCTTTTTTGTTTTTGTGCAGAAGTCGTTTGCGTCCAGCCCCTACACGGATCCAATCATGGCTCCTGACGTGGATCCTCAGCCCATAGATACAGGAGGGGACGGACTCATCTGGGTGGTGGGACCCGTCCTGGCTGTGGTCTTCATAATCTGTATTGTGATTGCAATTCTTCTCTACAAGAAGTGAGTGGAATTTTTACATGTGAATGAATATGAACTTTTTCAACGTGTACAATTTACACTATCAGTCACAAAGCTTATCTTTAATGCTTAAAATGTAAAAACATTCTGTATTATTTTATTGTCTTTACTAAACATTATATTTAAAAACAATAATATAAACTGGTTTTGTGTAATATCTTCAGTTTTTTTATGAAAAATAGTATATATATAAATATATATATATATTTTTTTTGATTCCTTAATATTAAAAAATCAATAACAGAATAAATTACTGAATGTTGAAAGGATTACTATGATTAATTACAAATGACAAATAATAGAACTCGTAATTATATATATCAAAATATTTTGTAAATACATTTAAAAAGTTAATATAATGTATTTACAAATAAATTTCAATCTAATATATTTTCTTTTTTTTTTTTTTTTTTTTTAATAAAATGTAATTCACAATAAATGCAATAGAAAATATTTTTTATTATTGTTCATTAAACTATTTTGTAAGGACATTTATAAATATATCAATATAATACATTTTAATTATATGTCGTTTCAGTTTTCGGTCACAATTTTCAGTTCTACAGTTAATGAGAGGTTGGAGTAGTCTTCAAACAAGTCCTCTGACACCACTAGATGCATTTTGGAGTGCAGAAATGCTAAAGAATGATTTAAGCTTATTTTAGCCCTCAGCATTGGCATAGTTTGGAAAAGTTCAAAGCGGAACTGAGAAGAGCAATCAATTCGATCGTATCAAAAATTAATGAGGTGATAGCTAATAGCTATTAGCTTCAGAGCGCGGCCAGAGCAGACCACTTTGACTTTTAGCATGCAAACGTGCTGAAACTCAAAGGGAAGCTATTCCTCATTAGCGCCTCAACAGCCAGGTTAAAAGCGGATGACTCCTGGCTAGTATTTCCTCCCTCGGCAAGACCTTGAGTTTGACCTCTGGTGTCTGGAGATCGTATAGCCCCCGATGGGCACAAACACACATCTTTTACAGGTCTGTCCAAATGCAGATGAGCTAATCTGGCTCCGCTAGCTTGCCCTGTGAATTTAAATGCACTCTATTGATTTTTTTTCTTCTCCTCTCCCTTGTTCTCTTGTTGTGTTTTCTCCCTTTTATATATTTATTTCACTTCAATGCTTTCTTTGGAAGCAGCAAGCCTGACAGGTAAGGCTTAGCTGTACTTTATTGCTGTTTTCAAGGGGGCAAAAGAAAACAACCTGCCTCAGCATAAAAGCAACTTTTAATTAGATGGCAGAGAAAAACAGTGCAATGAAATGGTGGGTTCAACCAATTTGCCCCCCGGCTGTGGTGTTTGTGGACATAGCTTTGTTTGAGCATCTAGCTTCCTCCATTATAGACTATAAACAGTCTTTTCTGCACTGGTAAATAGTGAAAAAGTAGTGTGCAGACTTTTATTAATACACGTTAACGATAGGTGTATGGCACTAATTGAATCATTTTAAATCAGTCGTTGATCAGAATCGGAAACACCGTGTACTTGTTGTTTTTCAGTCTCGTTTGTCAGATTTCATTGAGTCCTTGTGTTTTCTTTCCTTTTCTAAAGCAGCAAACGTAAAGAGTCAGAGCCACGGACGAAATGTATGCTGAACAACGCCGATATCACCCCTCACCACCCAACAGACCCGGTGGAGATGAGACGAATCAACTTCCAGACCCCAGGTATATTGACATGAACTTCAAACATTAACTTTTCTCTGAACTCATCGTGCGAATCCTATGTCAAATGTATTTCTAGGTCATATTTCACCTCAAAATCTAATGAAAAATCAAAAGGAATATATTTAGCATGAAGAAAATAGAGGTTTTTTTTTTTTGCATTTCAACATTATTTTTTTATACTGTTCGTCAGATTCTCCTTTCGAATGTGTACTTTGAAGTGCGCCAGAGTGACATATATTGTCTATTAACTTTAATTTAACTATCAATTTCTGGCGCACCTGCTGTTTTTTTCTAATTAGTGTCTCTACTCATGCAGTTTATTAGTTAATAATTGTGTACAGCCTGTCAGTCATCTTTATTTCGTATTTGGTTCAGTGTTTTAAATCTCTAAATGAAACTGAACATCCATACAGTTTCGCAGACATTTTTGCTATCGCTGCCCTTGTCTCTGAACAAAATAGATGTTTTTCTTTGTCCAAATCATTAAGTTCAAAGGGCGGAATCAGTTTTGCTGGCTTTGCAAGTTAAACTTAGTCTGACATAGAAGAAAAATGGCTTTTAAATAGACTTTTAAGATTTACACAGATTTGGGAGATAGTAAAGCTGAACATAATTTCTTAGGAAAAACTCAACATGTCTATCATGAATGCTTTTTGGGCATTTGTATATCTCTTATAAGAAAAGAGCTATAGTGGTGCAAGAGTAACACACCAATGGAGAAATGTTCAAACTAGAACCGATAATCGTTAAATGATTTTTATATTATTAACAATTTATTTTACATTTTTAATTGCCTTACTTTATTGTTACTGATCGATAACAATCAATATAAATGTTGTTAATGTTTCATAGTATTATTTATCTTTGTGGACACAGATAACCGATAACTATGCCTTTATAAAGAAATATAGATAACCGATAATTATCTCTATGCTGTTTATTTATTTGTTTACATTAGCTGATATATGATCACCAATATATTGTGCATTCCTATTCACAATACTAATTATAATATTAATCCTGAATTATAATGCAAATCATGATTACAGATAACCGATAAATACGGCGAACAGATACTGAACGTCCAGGCAGCTTCTGAAATGTTTTTGCCATCGCGTCCCCTTCTCGTCCAAATCCTCCAGTTCAAAGAGCGCCCTCATTTTCACCGGCTTTGCGCACTAAACCTACCCTGACATTTCTCCACGGCTCCTTGAAGTGGCGCGGAGTGAATTTGCGGACGACGTCTCTCTCCTGTCCGCTCTCGGCGTCTCCCCATCAAACAGCTCTCGTTTCAAAGGCGTAATCTCAGCGCGGCTGCCCCGAAGAGGTCATAACGCCGAGAGCTCTCCTTCAGCACAGATAAAACGAGAGCCAGCTGAGAAATAGAGGTGGAGAATGCAAGAAAGCCACTATCGCCACCTCATTTCCCATAATCACCTGTCCATTGTGGGGCATCTTGTCCGGCAGCCGCCTAATAACACATCAGAAATGAGTCCGGCGCACTTTCATCTTATTTCTTGCCTCTTTCGTCCGCTTCAACACTATCAAGACACTCGCCTCGTTAAAGCCATCCTCGTTGGACTTTATTAATTGAGGAGCGTTCAATTTGCGACGCGACGTTGTTCTTTTTAAGAGCGGGGTGTCATTATCTCTTTGCTTGGTGAATTTTCATTTAAGTGGACATTTTAGCCCAATTAACTGGGACGGGGAAACATTTGCGACATTTCCATTAGCTAATAGGGGCCATTGTTCAAAGCGGCACACTTGAGTTCACATGGATGACTGGCACATATGGCGCACAACTTATCCTAATGAGACGAGACGCCGACATTAGGTTTGTTTCGTAACGCGTTTAGGGTCAAGTTCTGCTCAGTTCCTCTGTGTCCCCTTCAGTCTGTTTGTGTTGGTATTATGAATCGTACCAGAAAACAAACAGTTTTTTTATTAGCAAACTGTTTAATGCAACACGCTCGCATACGCTCACGAGCCCCGTGATTAATTGTGTCTGTAAACAGAAGATTTGTAATCCTCACCTCTATCATATTGCCACCATTCATTGTTTGTTCTTCTTTATTGATTTCTTCATTCTGTTTTACTTGGAAATATGTCGCCATATGTAAGAAAATTACTTTTATATTGACTTTTAATATCTACATAGATTTGAGAGAAAAGCCAAACTATGTTTACTGCAAAAGTCTTATTAAAATATTTTAAATTGATAACCTATAGTTTAATAATTGTTTTAATAATAGTTATTTATATTTAATAATCAACAAAAGGTTTATTATTTTTTTATAACATCATAACATAAACCTTTTTTCAGGGACCGATGACTAATTATATTATTATATTATTTAGCCTACTTATAATGATAATTATTGTTTTAATTATGAATTATAATGCTTACAATTTTCTCTGTGTTTGTTTATTTATAATATATATGATCACCAAAATATTATGCATTTCTATTTTTAATGCTAATTATAATAGTAATCCTAAAT
Organism: Enteromius trimaculatus; assembly: GCA_032361065.1. Classification (NCBI taxonomy): domain Eukaryota; kingdom Metazoa; phylum Chordata; class Actinopteri; order Cypriniformes; family Cyprinidae; genus Enteromius; species Enteromius trimaculatus. Next base: position 1,561,030 of record JAUMHP010000079.1, on the reverse strand, counting down.
TACAATGCTTAAATTAACAAAATAACCTTTAATTAACTCTATGTTGTTGTTTTTTTATATTTATCTCTATTGGCTGTATATCACCAGTGTATTATGCATCACTATTTATAATGTAAATTATAGTATTTATACTGATAATATTTAAATTTACAGATAACCGATAAATGCAGATAACCTATAATTATCTCTGTTTAAATTGATCAATATCTCTATTTTTTTTTTTTTTTTTTTACACATTTAATAATATTTATTTAATGAACACATTTTTTGTTCTTGGAATCATGCAATGTGATTTCAACCAGGTCCGCTCACTGGTTAATCTGCACGTCTGCATAGGCGTCATGTGCCTAAAGTCATCACAGATGGTTCAGACTTCCACAACAGAAGCTAAAGACGCTCCTCATGCGCTAGCGCTCCAGACAGCTGGACAGACGTTGAGCCGCTAAACTCTGACCGTATGTCTTTTTACCGCTCGATCGCCGCCACCATCTGATGTTTTGAGGATTTATTCTATCAAAAAGTAGTGTTGAGTTTGCCGTGAAGACTCACGGTATAAACAGTATCTGCAGCGGTTCATGTATGGTGACTGTGATGTGGGATGAAGGATGGCTGATATGTCAGCGAGTGTCCTACTTTCAGCGTCTGACAGACTGCTTGGCGTCGGATCCAACAGCGAGGACCCTCGCGAGGATTTCTGCCTTCATTCAAAGCAGGGGTGGTCCTTTCTCCTGCCTGGTTAAAAATGCACAATATAGTCTGAAAAATTAATTGGAAGGAGAAACTGCATAAAGGAGAAGTTCTATTTTCTGCTTATTAATTTCCTTGCATTTATCTTGTTTTTCCCATTTCTTTTTCATTTTCAAGATTTTGTTCTGAACTAATTATCAGTACATTCAAAAAGGGATGCTTTTATTTTGTTTTTTGCTGTTTGCTGTTTTTCACAGATTCGGGTCTAAGCAGTCCTGTCAGTGAAGCCGGTTTTGACTATGAAAGTTAGTGCTCACATCTCGCGCTGAGCTTTGGTGTTTTCTTATCTTTTTTTAATGCGTCTGCCCCACATCCGGAATAATGGGTTGTGTTTTCCGACTACATTTGCATATGACTTTTTTTTTTTCCCCCTCCCTCACAAACTGCCGGATCTACGCTAATTTTCACTCCTGTAACCCTGGGAAAGTTAAAAGGAGTCAAAATTCGAATGAAACCTAAAACTACATCTCATTAGCAATTTCTTTGTCAATACAAGATGCATAACGTAGGATAAAATCAAGTGTATAATTTTTATGCTTTTTTTGCATAAAAAGACATCATGTTAGCCAACATATAACAACTAAGTATATTTAACTTGTTTTATGCTTTTTCTGACCATATTTAAATGAAATGCTGCATTTTAGAATTATAATTAATGAATCACTTAAGTAAACAAAATAATTTTTAGTATTTTTAACAAACATAACTATTTCTATTAAAGCTTAATATCTTATCATTGAGTCTATATATATATATATATATATATATATATATATATATGCGAATGATTTTCCCAGACGTTTGTTCTGCGTTATGCATCTGTGAGAAGTTTAAATGCAAATGCGTTTAACTGTTTCATCTTAATTATGACTGCTTTTAACTTTCGTTCGTAACGCGGCTTTTAATTTTTCCTTTTAAATTTGTTTTTCTACTTCTGCTTGTCGATTGCTTTGTTCTCACAGGCTGTTGGCTGAACACTATTAATCCACGGTAAAAGCAGCTGATCATGTAGAGACGGCTCTGCTGTATAATTTTTACACACATTCCAGCATCCTGTCCGTTCAGACCCCCAATTCCTCTCTCCACCGATGGGGTCGTTCTGCAGGCGGAGATAACGAGCCGAATTAATTAAACCCTCTGCAAACAATAGTCCGACATTTGATACACCCCCCCACCCCACCCCCAGCGCGGCAGAGGAAAGAGAAACCCGACTCTCTTCTTTTCTTGTTTTTATGGGGAAATATACAGAGCTCTTTTCCTTTTATATGTAAATGAACAATCGCATAAAATCGTTTCGCGAACAGCGGCAGCGGATATCAAAAAGATTTGTTATTTGCATCACCTGTCAAGCGCAAATAAGAGACTGAAAATATGTAATTAGACAGTTTGCATCTCTCGCGCTCACTGATCTTGGGCTTGATTGCATGGGATAAAAAGACTCCGTGGTGGAGAGAGAGACAGAGACACGCAGAAATCCTGGCAGAGAAAGCGGATAGGAAATGAACAGCAACTGGAATTTGTCCTTGAAAGAGTTTATATCCGATTGGACCTCGCTTAAAGAGACTTTTTTTAGTGTCTTTCACATAAATACTTAAAATGCAATGCAGTTAATTATAAAAACTGATAAGGTCATGCAGGCAAAGCCACTTGTGTAATGTTTATTCAGTGCTTGTCTTACAAATTCCTATAAATACCCGTTAAATATCGATTCCAATTTGAAATATTCGACGAAGCAAAAGTTTTCATAACCAAAAAACAAAAAGTCATCTGCAGAGGTTAAAACGTTTTTCTGCACCCGGATCGGATTAAATGTAATTGTTTCTTCCATCTTTCAGGGAGATCGTTCCTGATAACAAACAAATAACAGCTTGTTTATGAAATGGAATAAACGGGGCACGAGTAATTGTTGTTGACACGGGGCAAAGTTGAGGAATACCTTGACATTGGAAAGTGCTAATCTTCCGAGTTTGTTGGGTTTCGATTGGCTTTAGATGGCCTTTCTCGTTGCATCATGGAGGCTGTTGGCGTTTAGCATGCAGGTCTGATCTCGGGTTGTTTGCCAAAGTTGCCCTTCGCATCTTCTTCAAGAGTGCTTTGGCATATATTACCTAGGTTCACCTTAAGAAGAGTCCAGACCGAGAGCTTGGCGAGGCTGATGACAAATAACATTTGTGGAATAAGAAAAGCGTCAGTGTCCGGATAGTAGCATTGTTTGCATGAAAGTCTGAAAACTAACAGCTAGAACTTTTATCTTGAGTGGTGTTTGCTGCTTTTATTTTCTCATCATGTCCAATCAGCAAGTGTCCTTTCTCAATCAAACCCAAGCCATTTGCTGCGTACAACATTACATAAAGAAAAAACTGGAAGTCAAATTGAGGATGGCTAACGTGATTATGCAGATTGTCCATGCTTAATTAAGTCACAGCACTCTTCGAGGAAGACGTCAACGTTTATCCAACTTTTGACCTCATGCCGATGAGAGTCCAATGCCTTCTATAAAAACATTGGCGACCGTTTTAGGAAGAGCTATGTCTGTTTTCTGCCGTAATCATCACTAATTCATAACTTGATTAACTCCACAGCGAGAGGCCTAGGAAGTTTTCGGTCTGAGCAAACAGCAAAACTAGTGCTTGTTTGAGGAAAGGTCTTGTAGGTTGTTGCAGGAATAACACGGGCGACTGCTTTCGTGACATGCTTGCTTAGCTTTGGCTGAACTGAAGCAGAGAACACAGCACTTCACTTTGCACCGGTACCATCAGGTCATCCTAACCCAGGCCAGAACTCTCAAATAAACCCCCTACCTTACCCTGATTACCCCCATCATCTCCCCTCCACCTCAATAGCTTTATTTCCCATCATAGTGCAAATGAAGGATTACATAAGGAAATTATTGCAAGCTTCTGCCAAAAGGAAAGCTGTTAGAAATATTAAGGCTAGAGGTTTACTCCAGGGAAAGGCAATATTGTATTTTTTTTATTTTTTTTTACCTCTGGCTCACTCGTATTTTTCGTGTTTAGTGTGGAAGCATTCCAGTTTTTTTTTTCCCCCAGTGCAGCAAGACAAAGAAAGCAAGAACAGTAAGTCCATATTTTGGTTACGTGCAAGACGACATGCAGATAATGTTTATGAGGCCTAGCATAAAATACAAAACAGCAGGTTCATGCTCAAGTCTACGGCAAACTATACCCGAATGCCAGAACAGGGTTACGGTTAGGGCAGGAGTGTCCGATTTTGCTTCTGGAAGGCCACTTTCCTGAAGAAAGAACCTGTTTATAGTGTTCCTGAAGACTTGATTAGCTGGTATAGTTTAGTTAAATTTGGGATTAAGACACCCCTTGTTTAAGGTAACATAACCCTATAGGATACCAACAATTCCAGATGCAGTGTACATGGCTTCAATCTTGTGTGCCTTGGTGAAAAAGACGTTTTCAGATTTTGCATTTGATTAAATCTATTACGTCTCGGCTCTGCAGACATGAACGTATTTCTCAAGGGCAGATCTTGGGGGTTGTTTCAATTTATTGTTCCTGTGACTCAGTTCGAAAGGAGATTTGTTTGGTTTCATGAAGGCAACCAAGCACATTTTTTCCCCTCGTCTTAGCCTGCTGAGGACAGACGTATGGTTTGTTTTACCGACCAAGTATAGGAAGTGTCCTCCTGCACGTCGTTTTAAGCTACGGCAGAGTGAGAAAGAAGAAATTTCATACTGCAAAGCTATTATGAACCATCTGACCTGCTATCATTTTTGTAATTGGTCTGGGGTTTTTGTACACCTTAGCAATCGTCCTTAGGTCTTTTCCTTCATATTGTCGGTATAAATGCAGCTGGTTTTTCTGTATTCGAACGATCCTGATTGGTCCAATTGATGATGTAGAGCTCTGGCCTGGTCACACTGTGTCTCTAACATCACCCGCTGTTCCTCACTCCAGTCCCCACCTCATTGTCTCACCTGCTTGGGTGTCTTCCCCCACCCCTGATCCGTTTTCTCCACCAACTTTTGGGATTTGGCTTTTAAATGTCTCCGTTGGTCTTTCTGACCTTATCTTTTTGTCTCCTGATTGGTGCACAGGTATGATGAACCACCCTCCCATACCCATTTCTGAGCTCGCTGAGCACACAGAGCTACTGAAGGCCAACGACAACCTGAAGCTCTCCCAGGAGTATGAGGTACTGCATATTACACCATTTCTGTTATGAATAGGATTGCTGCCCATTTCAAAAGACGTTGGGCTTACATAAACCGGGGTTCCTAGCTAAACAAATGCGTTTGACTGGCAGTTACTTTTGCAGAAGGTGTGGATGTCTCTGTTTGGAGTTCTGGGCTTGTAAATGTAGCGGCTGCTGATTAGCCTTCGCAATTGCTGAATCAGCCTTCATTTGCATAGAGCAAATGTCGTCGTCCATCTTAAATCACAGCGTGCTACAGCAGAACCACCATCAACACCCCCGGGGTTTAATGCCATCTTAAATGGCTCCCAGCGTGAGCAAGACCTGATATCTCAGCAGGAGCATGGGCATGCTTGAGTTGAGCCAACCCACTGTCATTTTTGGGATATTGGTTTAGCATATAGATTAGCTTTAGCTGCATATGCTAACCAAATGACAAACATCATTCATAAGCAGCATGGTAGATTGCGGAATAGGTCTTTTTTTTTTTTTCAGTCACTGGCAAAAAGGGAGTAAACGAGCGTAATCTGGTAAAATCACTTTCTACTTCTTATTAGTTTATGGTTGTAGAGTTACGTACCGCTGCTTTATAAAAGTAATTCTGCTGAGAAAATGGTAATGAATGTATTTCTGGTGCATAAGCATGCTAAAAGTAGCTGCTAAATCCGTTACCCTTCAAATGGCGCAAATTGAAATGGCAAATTATAAATACGCCTAATGGAAATGCATTCATTTCACAAAAAGTTTTTACACTTGCATGAGGTGTTTTTTTTTTACAAATTCAAGAATGGAATATTTAGCAAAACTGCAATGAAAATGTTTTTTGGTGGTTTTTTTTTTTGCTATTTCAGGTCACATGGCATATGTAAAAAGTCATATGATAATTTTTCAACTTACTATTACCTTCTAGAAGCACTTAATTCGTGGCATATCTCAAGTATAATACGCTAGAGATGGAAGCTGATTTGAAGCAAAAAACAAAATGCTTGGTGCAAAGGGGTTTGGTCAGATTTAAGCAAAAGCATGCTGTGGATTACCAAACTCCACATTATGTCATCACGCTTCCGTTCATACGTGATCTGTTAGATCACAGCACAGTGTGGCATTTGGCTTGGAGGAGAACCAAACCAATCCAAGCTGTGTGCGTTGAAACCCAACGGCGGTTAGCAGGGTGGATGATAAGAGAGACGGGTTCGAGAGCACGGACAACCTGTGGAGGATGCGTGCTCTGTTATTTGTGCCTGTAATCATCACAGGGTAAACAGCTACATCAAATCCCTCATTGTGGGTTATTTAGTCCTAGTTTCAGCATGCAGAGACGGTCGCCTAAATGAAAACATCCCTCAAGCTAAAAGAGCTGGGACTGAGCCATTGCCTGAGAACAGGCTCAGAATCATAATGGAATACTAAATTACCCCGATAGGGGAATAGAATATTTATTCAGAAATTCTCATATTGGGAACGTGGCGGCATTTATCTTGCTGGCGTCAGATAATTCACCCCCTCACAGGAAGGAACAGACTCTTTTATCAGTATTTCCTTTGCTATTATTCACTGTCCACGACAAAGCTACCTGGCCGAAAGCTGGTGAATATTTAAACGATAGCAGACGGCTTTTAATTACACTTTAATGTGCGTCGGGAGGACTTTTATCTTGTTGCGAATGCTTATCTTGGCCGTTTGTGGAAGATCCTCATTTAGCTATTTTCCGTTAGTTTGAGTCCTCCCAGGCCCCGTGGCCTCACTCAAGCGTGCTTTTCTCAGTGTTGAACTCTCTTCTGTTTCTCCACCTTCTTCTGATGTTCTAGCGGATGCAAACTCACTCTCTTCTCACATTAGTATTCGTGCCAGCGATGCTGAGGGATTGGGAAAAGCCCTGAGGGTTGCTTCACTCCGTTTTCTCTTTCCACAGTCCATCGATCCGGGTCAGCAGTTCACCTGGGAGCATTCCAACCTGGAGGTCAACAAACCCAAGAACCGCTACGCCAACGTCATCGCCTACGACCACTCCCGCGTAATCCTGGCACCCATCGAAGGTCGGGCAGAACTGCACACACACACACACTGATTCTTTCAAAGGAAAGCGCTGCATCTGAAGGTTCCGGAATGACTGAACTTTGTTGTCGCCCACAGATGTGTCTGGCTGTTTATTCGAGAAATTTATTTCAGTGCAAGGTCCTAAAATCCTTCCAAAGAACCTGATAGATCTAGGATGTGCATTTGGGGGATCGCCCATCCATTTTTATGTCTTTATTATGTGTTTTTATAGTGTTTATCCGTATAAATCAATTGGCTTTCTTCCCTTCCCACGCAATTTTATCGTCTGCTCGCGCATGTACAGGAAACAAGAGTCCGATAATTCACAAGCAAACTCGAATGGTATAGTGCACCGCCGTATCCCAGAGTGCCTTGGGTTGAGGTATAGAAGCTGTCAGGCTTTTGGAAGGAGGAGTGGAAAATCGGCAGAGATTCTGCTGTAATGTTGGTAAAACACTCATCTTCTTTTCCATTCAAAGCCGACTGTCAATCCTCGGCGCTCCTTTGCGCTGTTTACATTTATGCCCCCCCCAGGTTCCCTTCCTCGTCGCTGCGTCACCTTGATTTTCGCCACAGTTCGCCGCGACCCAATTTAGATGAGCAATAATGTGGCGTAACAGAATCATCCCAAAGACAGCGCCCATAAATGCATAAATTAATCAAGTTCGAAATTTCCATTTTACAGTGCAGTGATTTCGCCATTAGACACAGCGGTGGAACAATTCGTGCAGGCAGCCGTGCTCTGTTCACTTAGCTATGACTAAAGCGAAACACTCCTGCGATCGCTTTGTGAGACGGGGAAGAGACTTTTAATGGCATTCTTTTTTTCCCCCTGATTGCTAATTTTGCCTTTTTCTCCAACGTAGCGGGGGCTAGAAAATGAGCACGGCCAAGTGTTTCATTGTTCGCTGTTAAAGCACGAAAACAACAATTTAGTACCGCGGGCCTGTGTTTGTGATTGAAGCTTTTGTGTTGGATAAACTGTACAATTAAATATGCCTCTCATAGGTTATTTGCCAGAGGTCTGAAGTGAGCGCGGACCCGGAGTGTAATTACAAGTGACTTGTTCCTGAGAATTAATGGCACTTGCTCCTACTGGGGGATTTGAATAAACCCCTAACCTTAAGTGTTGAACTTTGTTGCATAATTTGTCCCTCACTGTTTGAACACGAATGACAGAAGAAATCAAGCAGCTTGTCGAGGACAGGTATATGTGGTGGATGATGAAGTTATTATTATTAATTAGATTAGTGGGAGAATAACATGTAAAGCTGTCAGTATCATTATTACATCACAATTTCTGGATGGATGTGACACTGAAGACTGGAGAAAATTCAGCACTGCGTCACAAAAATATTTTAGAGTATATTAAAATAGGAAACTAATATTAGAAATTGCAATAATATTTCACAATATTACAGTTTTTGATCAAAAAAAGTACAGCCTTTATGACCATAAGAGACTCCATTATATACAATTATTTTTCACTTCCTGTAACTGCCTTGTTTTTATTCTTATTATAATTATGAGAAATCCTATTACTAGACCAAAACTAAATATGTTAAGACCCAGAACTAACCCTAAAGACCCTAAGATCCCAATTTCGAGGGCCAAGGCCATATTTATGTGGTTTTGAGAGGTCTCAAGACCTAGACCGCAAGATCGTTACCTCTAGCAGTGGTACACAAGGGTTTCACTTCTGTTCCTGCCGCCTCACCGATCCTGAGCTTAGGCGGGAGAATGTTTGGCTGCTTTATGGGAGATTTACTGCGGGCCGCCCAGAGCGATGGCAGAAAGAGAGCGAGACGGGGTCCGGCGTGGGTTCTGCTCTCTGATTTACTCCTAGTCCAGCCTAATTCCATCGTATAGCATCTGGTCCTAAATCAGCTGCAGTGCATGCTGTTGGCCGGCCCTCAGAGAGCTAGACAGGGCTAAAAAAGCTGGAAGGAAGTGAGAAAAAGCTGCGAAGGGGCTCGATGGCTTTTCTTTCATGGGGATTATTTTCTATGATGGATATCTGTCACAAGCTCTGCAATAGCCTCTTACCAGACTGTGACTGTATATCATGTTATTGGAGCTGCAAGTTTTTCACAAGTTAAGAGACTCACAGCAACATCGTCAGCCATTTTGGAACTGTCTAGAAACAGGGGTATTAAACCACACTTTTGAAGTTGACAAGTAGCGTTAGTCACGTTTTCTTGCACCAAAAACAGCTGAAATGTTGAACACATGTCAGTTTATGAAAGTGAATGGTCATATATTGATGATGTACTGGTATTTCTGTGTCATAAATGTCGCGTTAGCTTCGTGCTATGTAGCATAGCATCAGTCAAAGTCCTGTTTTTTCCAATCTGTCATTTTGGCTGAGACTCTCACGGTTACTAACCTTCTTACTTTGTTTCAAGGTATCACAGGCAGCGACTACATCAATGCTAACTACATTGACGGCTACAGGAAGCAGAACGCATACATAGCTACGCAGGGACCACTGCCGGAGACTTTCGGAGACTTCTGGAGGATGGTGTGGGAGCAACGAGCTGCCACCGTGGTCATGATGACCAGACTGGAAGAGAAGTCAAGGGTGAGGCTAAACAAGAATGTGTACCTCTTATTAGCGCTGTTTAAAAACTAATAAGCTGTCTTGCAATGTAGCAAACTATCCAAATGGAGCCTTATAATGGATCACTCAAGATTAGATCAGATCTGGAGTACTATACATGGGTGTCACGAAAAAGTGCTACACGAGAGTACTGAATTAGCATGTTGCTAAGCTAACAACGTGATCCTCTCAAGCATAAAAAAATGTGCAGTGCAAGTAAATGTTTTGGGGAAATCAGGTGACTGATTTGGTTTGCATTGCATTCATCCACAGAAAAACACATTCAGCATGTAAGTTTAGCCAAAAAGAGGTGTCTTTCATTTTGAAACGAGCTTAACTTGTGGAGCGTGCCAGTGGTGTTTTTAAAATACTGTCTAGCTAGGAAGCTCACTAGGTTGTGGAGAGGAGCTAATAGTCCCTAAGAAGATAATAGGCCATCTCTTTTAGCCTTGTTAAAAAGACTGAGCTTCATACTGAACAAATTGACATTATTCCAGTTGAAATGCCATTGCCGGTTGAGTGGCTGAGCAAAAAGGGATAGAGAAAAATGGAGGGAAATAAGGAAAAGGGGCTCTCCGATAACAACTGGGAATCATCTCTCGGCTCTATCGGGGGGCAGTTCGGTCCATTTAGCACAAAGAAAGGAGAGCGAGACAGAAAGAGGAAGTCAAGAATCCCTCATCTTGAAGACTCCCTCAGCCGTGTTGTCTGGAAGTTCATCGAAGACGATTCCGTCACACCCTAGACTGTCAGGCTCAGCAAACTCCGTCAATATCTCAGGACACCCCCTCTCACTCTCTCTCACCATCTTAGCGGGCGCCACATGGCGTATTAGAGCTCTGTCAGATGCGATCAGAGTGAGCCGTTCAATCTGCAGCATAAGCGCAAAGAACGCATTAAACCTGAACATTTTTGAAGCAGCGAGCTGTCACATCGCATCAGGGCACGGGGGGCGGCCCGACTGCTCGCCATGCTCCGCATTGAGTGCATCTTTGCAGCGGGCCAGGGGTCTGTCAATGTGCCAGGTGTTGAAAGAGGGAAGAGAAACATTGTGCCTGGGTAAATGATGTGACGTGGCTAGTTTGAGATTCCAGGTGTGAACCCCCAGGACTGAATCGTTATTTGTGAATCAGTTCGGAGACTAACTTCTCATGTCGAGAATCCAAAGTAATTTTAGTGTCTTTGGAAAGGCTCCCAGATGATTATTTGATTCAATCTTGGTGAGATTTAGTTCAATGGCAGCGTAATTCCTCAGCACACTGACATTCGGGAGGTATTTGCATAGAGATACCCAAGTCAACGACCTCCAAAAAAGACAGCTAAATCCACATCAAAGACATTTAAAGGTGTGTTAACGTTGCCTCATCTTCTGCAGATAAAGTGTGACCAGTACTGGCCGAGTAGAGGGACGGAGACCTACGGGATGATCCAAGTGACGCTCCTGGACACCATCGAACTCGCCACTTTCTGCGTGCGCACCTTCTCTCTACACAAGGTACGTTTTTTGGTTTTTTTTGGTAGTTTACAGCATTTCAGCTACAGCAAAGGTGGCTAATCCTGCTCCTGAAGGCCCCCTCCAGAGTTTAGCTGCAGCCCTAATTAGGGATCGTTCACCTAAAAATGGAGTCTGGTTTTCCTTTGTTGTAAACGAAACTTGGTTCTCATGAGAATAGCATGTTCTCACTGGAGCTTATTGCTACATCTGTCATGAACACTTATGGGGTGCTTTTAATTTTTTGGCTGAATTGAAGGTGTTTGTAAGATACTTCCAGACCAATTCTACAAAACCTTGACTTTTCAGGAGCAGGATTGGACACCCCAGTCCACAATGTAGTCCTTTTCCTAGGAACGCTTTGCTTTAAATGTTTTCAAGAGTTGAACGCTGTGCATGGGCCTCTTATTTCCCTGTGGACCCTAGAGCAGACACATTACACAGTTTGGCTTTCGGGCTCCGACAGACATACGCAGCCCGGGATGATTACAAACTGGAGCGTTTTTCCGAAACCCTCCCAGTGTTCTCATCTCGGCTGCGTACACCAACACACGCGCATGTTTTTATAATCTCCTCGTTCCACATCCATCATCTTTTAATGCTACGCCTGCCAAAGAGAGGCACTTAGCTAAGTGGCCAGAGCAAAACGACTCCATGCAAAATTGGCATCCCAGACGGCGCAGCGGTCAAGTAAACATGAAGTGCTTGGGAGCGAGGGAGAGAAATAGAGAGGGGTCAGCCAGTTGCACGGTCAGACCGTAACGTGAATTAAAATGGATCGAGCTTTTACTGTAGTGAAGGGCGCCCGTAAGACACGAGCAGAAGCATTGATTGAGCAGACACTGTCGCACAGAGCATGAAGAGCGTGCTTATGGTTACGGGATGAAGCTTTGGTTTAAACCCCCAGGAAAGAGAAATGAGATCTCTTCAATATCTCAATTGATTCTCCTAGACAGCACGGAGAGTAATGCGATCTTCTCCGATTTGTCCCAGTAATCCACTAGTTTCAGAAGAGAGCTATGAATGAGCAATTCAGTTGTCTTGCACTTCGATGGTCTTGGCGTGACTCCTTTTTTTTCTCTTCGCATACAGATGAGGTGTGTTTGTGTTGCTCCACAGTTGTTGTATTGCATTGCTAGGCTTGAATAGTCAGAGTTTGCTTACAACCCTCACACACATACTTGCTGGAACAGTGAGGTGTATTTATGTGAGCGCGTATCCTGCAGTCGCACGCACACACACAGTCAACCCAGAGTCATGAATTCTTAAAAACAATCCTGCACAAGCCCATCCACTGCAGAGAAACAGCCTGCAGAAGACAGCCAGAGGAGGAAAAAAAGTATCTGGCAAAACTGGGCCAGTTTGCTCTTAATTACATCGTTTATTTATTCATTTATTCAAAGGGAGCCTCTGTTGGAACAGCAGCGACATTGAAATGCAAAACCTCCCTTTAAAGACATCCAGGATGAGAAATAAAGGCTAGCAGCTAGAACTAGCAGGACACTGATGTCTCTCCCTCTTCTTAACGAAATCTCCTCTGCGGCAGACATGTTCCTGGCTGCCTTTTTGTGTTGAAAAACACTGTAGAAGACATTTTAGTGGCACAAGGCGATTCCCGAACACAGCATGTTTATCACACTGACATGGAAGGTCCTTGAACTACCAGACAACTCCATGGTCTCATTCTTGCATGATTAAACCGTGCGTTGTTAAAACAAGGGCTAGATTTATCACCGGTAAGATTTATTCCTGTGTATTCATGCAACTTAGCGTGGCAGCCCTTGCTCTGGTTTCAGAATGGTTCCAGTGAAAAGCGAGAGGTTCGACAGTTCCAGTTCACCGCCTGGCCGGACCACGGCGTTCCCGAGTACCCCACTCCATTCCTGGCCTTCCTCAGGAGGGTGAAGACCTGCAATCCACCGGACGCCGGCCCCATCATCGCCCACTGCAGGTCTGAACCCACTTCCTTCCACATTTTAGTCATTTGACATCCAATCTTCAAATTAATGTAGAAACAACATAAAGCTGGTCTATTTTTTACATTTGTTTAATGGCATTGATCGTGCCTCGTCGGTGCCTCCTCGGGGCCAGCTGGGGCTAGAGGTGTGGTTTTAAACAAAGGTGGAGTTTCTCCGCCACTGGAGAGCTTAAGCACCGCAAATCATTTCATAAAGTTAAGAGATAACACCAACGTCAATTACGCAGGCTATTTTATCTGTCATAACTAAATCATCTAGAGACTCCATGTACACAATAAAAATATCATAATGTTTTTTGTGGGGGAGCTCCTTTCAGCAAACTTATCCAGATCGTACATACGTTAAATGCGATGTATGTGACTACAAATAAACAGAAGACTCGACTAAATAAGTAGGCTTGTTTCCTCTTTCTTTTGTGAAATAGCGGTTAAATATATTTTTGTTTAAAATATGTTCAGTCCTGATAAATTACTTGCCATCAATATCACTTGTTATTGTAGAACATCGACGCTTTTGGATATAACAAAAACAACGGCATTTATCAGGTTCGTTTTGTGATTGTGATTTGTGATTGCGCTAGTTTGTTTTCTGATAATTATTATAAAATTAATTTCTGTTATGTGAACCTCACCAAGTAGGAAATTGAAAAAGTTGTCAAACACTAACTAAATGTAGATGATTCCTTAAAGCTAGTAAAGTTATTGATTACCAGCTGGAGAATTCGATTTTTTAGCTGCTAATACTTTAAGAGCTGCCGCTGCAAAACATGACGCAAATCTAACAGTATAACGGCTGACAGGACATGCGAAATATGGCCTGGCGTCTCATCTCGCGCTAATTTTGACAGCACTAAAAGAAACCAAACTCTCCTGCGACTTTCATCTCTGACTTGTGTGTGTTTTCAGCGCTGGTGTGGGCCGCACAGGCTGCTTTATCGTGATTGACGCCATGCTGGAGCGTATCAAGCATGAGAAGACGGTGGACATCTACGGTCACGTGACCCTCATGCGCTCCCAGAGGAACTACATGGTGCAGACGGAAGACCAGTACAGCTTCATCCACGATGCCCTCCTGGAGGCCGTGGCTTGTGGGAATACAGAGGTGGCAGCACGAAGCCTCTTCTCTTACATCCAGAAGCTGGCGCAGGTGGAGAACGGAGAGCACGTTAGTGGCATGGAGCTGGAGTTTAAGGTAACCACGAGACATATGAAAAGTAGGAACAGGTTTATTGCAAGCAACTAGCCTTCTCTAATTACATCTCATCGGAAACTCTGGGAAATGTTGTTCTGGAGGGCACAGCATAATCAAAAGTGCCATATAGAACCTCTAGTAGCAATCGACACCTCTCGGCGGCATGTTTTCTTACTGTACACGCAGATGTGAAACTCTAGTTGTGACAGAGACGACCAAAAGTTGAAGACAGCCAGAGAGGGATTGTGGGAAGGGTAATTAACACCCGATGAAGATGGATGTTGAGGAGAAGCAATGTGCTCACTAATGAGCAGAGAGGGATTTTGGAGCTCTGTTTGGCGACTGAAACACTCTTTCAGGTTTCTGGCCTCCAAGACCTTGAAAAGATTTAGTTCTTTCCTTTTTCTTTTTTTTTGCTCTTTAGTCTGGAACAAAGTAATCCTCACCAACTCGGGGAGAAGCGTTGGAAGCATTAGCGAGGTGGCAAACCAGTTTAATGATGGGACCCACTAGCAATTCTATTTTCATAGTAGTAAAGCTCTTTTATTGAGTAGCTTTGTCAAAAGGAGTTATTTTAGACATCAAGTGGTTCCAAAGATTGTAAACAGTTAAACTCAAAAGCATTGTTTAGTGTTGAAGATTTGCAGATAGGCTGTTGATTCATTAAATGATAAGCCGTTTCTTCTAAAAAGCTGTTTATTCAGTAGTGAAGCTTCTACTCTATTGACATCCATTAAAAAACGGCCTCTGTTCTTCTTCTTCTTCCGTTAGCATTAGCTGTTACACGTTTTGGTTTCGGCTAAAGCCGTCTGGTGTTGCTAAAGCACTGCTAGCATAGTCCGATTCTTGAGTGAAATAGATCATCAAACATGTCTGAATTGTTTTGCAAGTTGGTCAGAAAATATGAAGTAGCTAGAAAATCAAGTTCTAGTCAGAAAATCAGATAGCGATGCGCTAAAGTTTTAGGCTAAAGGTATGATAAGAAGGCAGACTGATCAGTTACTGGTGTGCTAGGTTTGTAAATCAGAATTCAAGAATCATGCAAAACTAATATACTAACACACACTTTATGACTTGAATTTGTCATATTTACAAGGTTAGCATGGGGGATAGAGTCTTTCCCAACACAATGAGAGTGCTAGTGCTAATACGGTGCCTAGAGGGCTAACCATGTCACAAACCTCTTTTAAACTCTACCCCAGGCAGCTAAACCAGCCAAAGTGTGTGTGCGCGCGCGTGCTTATTATTTCAACAGCTCGGTTCATAGCTGGCGCTTCCCACCGGAATGCCTCATGCCCTTCCACGTCCCTCTTTGAAAGCTACTCAAAGACTCAAAGGAAAGACAAACAGCCAGTGGCTGCTTCTGAAAGGAAGAAGAAAAAAAGACTAGGCCTGGAGCGGGAACTGAATGGATTTATAACCGGGCAACGGCATTACCTGGCGGAACAGAAGAGAGAAAGTGCAGCACAGTTTCTAGATGTGCCAGGCTCGTCCAGTTAAAAGGAGACAATGCTTCCAGACAACTGACCTAGAAAACGGAGAAGAATTACGGGCACTGTGGCTCGGTTGATGTTAATTGATGGTTACAAGCTCTAATTTGGATCATGACACAAGAGTGCGAGGTGTATGTGCGCGTACAAAACGGTGGCGTCCAGTCAGAGTATGAATGCAAAGCGGCTTCCTAAAAGCGACAGTGACCCATTTCGCCAATTGCCGCCAAAGTTGTATGACTTTCCAATTGTTTCAGAGTATTTTCATGCCACCTGATGGATGAAAAATGGGGATTTTGGTAATTATAACAGCAACGAGCATGGACAGGTTTCCTGCGAGTGCAACATAAACTGGGTCACCCAGTCTCGCCCATTTATAAACAGACTGAGAGAAAATAGAGGCATTACTCCAAAAATAAAGGGTCGGAGCGGTTAAACGACTGTCTGAGATTCCCATGTGTTACACCCCTGAAAAGGGGAAATTAAGACACAAGTTAAAGAAGACACGGACTCGATGAGCTGTCTGTATTGACTGTGACGCACAGCGTAGTTCATGTCCACTATCAGCTACAACCTTTGACTTTAGTTTTCCCCCTACAGGACACTCTTTGGATTACACTTAAAATGCTTTGCACTTAAGCAACAGCATTGAAAACGATAAGTTGAACTGTGCCACTCGCATAAAATTATATGAATCATTTAGATTTTTTTACTCCTCTTTCTTTTGACATCCCAGTTGAGTCACATTGATTCTGTAATGTATATATTTCTAAAGGTCACATTGGTCTTAACTACTACACGTGCAGCAAGTCATGTTCTTCAAGCCTACATATCCGAAGTCAACTCTTTAAAGCATTAGTTAACTTCCACAGTAAAAATCGTCCAACATTGTTTGAATTTCTTTGGAAAGGTTTTTCTGCATAAGTCACATTCATTGGCTGGGATCATGTGGAGCCCTTTAGCCCCGTTCAGACTGATTGAAATCTGATCCGATTGATCTGAATCCCAGCTACATTCGTATGTGGTTTGGAATCCTATTCAAATTGCATTTCTAGAAATCCGTTTTAGTCTGAACGGTCAGATGAGATTTGGCCTTGCTTTTTTATGTCCTTGCGTCACGTCAAGCGTGAACACGTCAAACGTTTTTTGCAGCAAATATGCTGAACATGCGAGTTTCAGAAACTGGCTTGAATGAATCAGTCGTATTTGTCTTTCTACAGCGTTTGGCGAACTCCAAAGCCCACACGTCCAGATTCATAAGTGCCAATCTGCCATGCAACAAATTCAAAAACCGCCTGGTCAACATCATGCCCTATGAGACCACTCGAGTGTGCCTGCAGCCCATCCGAGGGCTGGAGGGGTCCGACTATATCAACTCCAGCTTCATTGATGGATACAGGTACTGCAGCAGAGAGAAAGAGACCCGAAGTTGATTCGTTTTGCCATTTTTAGCACCTTAATTCACAGGCACTCATTTTCTCTTTGCTGTAGGCAACAGAGGGCTTATATAGCCACACAAGGCCCGTTAGCGGAGACCACTGAAGACTTCTGGAGGATGTTGTGGGAGAACAACTCCACCATTGTGGTGATGCTGACCAAACTGAGGGAGATGGGACGAGTGAGTGTCTGTCGTCTTTAAATCCGGTGGCATTCAGCTTCCAGACTGTGTCATTTAATGATATTGTTGTGTGTTTTCACAGGAAAAGTGTCACCAGTACTGGCCGGCGGAGCGCTCCGCTAGATATCAGTACTTTGTGGTGGATCCCATGGCGGAGTATAACATGCCGCAGTACATCCTCAGAGAGTTCAAAGTGACCGATGCTCGGGTGAGTCCTGAAATACAGCACACAAATATTGGGGACTGAATGATTGCCATGTTCACGTACCTTTTGTAAGGCTTTAATCTCAAGGTACTTTGTGGTGTTCTTACGAAAATGTTTTTTTTTTTTTTGCTTTCTGAAGCACATTATTGACGCAAAAACGACGCAATTCAATTTTGTTCTACATCTATTCTGAGCCAAAATACTGCTAGCTATCTCATAATCGTGTTTCGCATGAGTCTCAGCAGTAGGGCTTCCTCTAGAAATGTCTGAATATGCCATCAAGCAGCGAGCGCTCACTTAACGACTCCAGCCCTCATCAGTCGAGTGGCCTTTCGTTACAAACGACCACGAGCGGACGGGCCCGAGACCAAACGAGCATCCCGAGCACTTTAATTGTGATTGAATCATCCAGCCCGGCTCTCCAGTAATCAGACTGCGGCGAGAATCAAAGAGAGCTTTAATCAGAGCTGACTGGAGGAGGCGGGGCCTGGAGCGAGGCATGATGGGACACTGAACAAGTCACGTATTTAATCAGACGATTGGACACACTTGGCTGCAGAGCTCAGACCCCATACGCCTCCTTTCTTTCACTCTTCTTATGTGGCGGCAAAAACAAACTGCTTTTGCAGTTAATCAAATACAGACGAATAAAGACTCGCGTGACTGACATATAGAGAGAGAGATTGATATTATTACTCAGATAGAAGAACCATAACTTGGATTATTAAAGCTATTGTTACAAAGTTATGTAATTGTTGTAATAAATGTGTGTAAAAAAAAAAAAAAAAAAGTTTAATTTAAAAAAATTATAATTACATATATAATTAAATAATAGTAATAATATTATATTTTTATTGTATTATTAGTGCTGTCAAATAATCGTATCCAAAATTTTAAAAATGTGTTTACATGTTTATGTTCATAAAATTTATATTACAAATAAATATATTTAATATATAATATATAGTATTAATTAGTATTATGAATAAAAAATTGCTATTATTATAAATAAAATAAAATTTATTATAAACTTTTATTAACTAATATAATTATTATTATTATAATTATTAATAATACTATATTATTTTTCCATAATAGTTGTTATTAGAAACAAATGTATATTTTATTCAATATCATTGAATTATTATTATTTATTATTATTTTTCTTGCAAGTGAATGAATGATGAAATAAATTAATATAAAAATATACATAAATTGATAAACGCATTAATAAGTTTATCATTATTGTTATTGATTGTGTTTTGATCGTGATTTTTAACAGAATGATTAGGAAGCAGTACTGTTTGATTCGCTGGAGCTTCTCCTCCGTCTCTTGTTTCTCCGTCGCTCTCGTCTTCATCCGTCAGGGCTTCTTCAGCCATCGAGTCACTGCAGCCTGTTAAAGATGAAGCCATCCGTCCCCGTCTCTGTGTGCAGTGAAGGATTGTGGGAGTCAAAGTGTTTGTTTGTGTTTGTGTCTCAGGACGGTCAGTCCAGGACCGTACGGCAGTTCCAGTTCACCGACTGGCCCGAGCAGGGCGTCCCCAAATCAGGAGAGGGCTTCATCGACTTCATCGGACAGGTGCATAAAACTAAGGAGCAGTTTGGACAGGACGGGCCCATCTCTGTCCACTGCAGGTGAGGAGATATCCCATCAGACCGTATATATATAATTATTCATGAATTTCTTTTAAACAGTATTTTTTACACCCACCTTTTATTTTACATCTCCTTTTTTTATATTATACAATAACCATAAATTATATGCATAAAGGAAAAGACAAACAAGTTTAATTAAACCTTAACTAAAATGACAATGGAAATTACAAAAATATCATTCAAAATATTAACTAAAAGCAATAGATATATAGATTATTATATTATATATATTATAGATATATATAGAATATATTTTAAAAAATTATATATAAATATATTACTATTAATAATGATTATTGAATAAGTGGCATTTATTCTAAACAGCATAATTTCATGAATCTGATCTGATTTCTTCATCCGTCTTCTCTGTCTGTCGCCTCGTCTTCATCACAGAGACCTTTTTGGGCTGCTTTTGCTCTTTTTGATCTTGACTGCATTGCATCATCTTGTTTTCCAGTAAAAATATCTGAATATTTTAAAACATAAGATACATTTATCTGAGAAGCAAAAATGACGCAAGTGGCTTTTTATCCCCGCACAAATGTATCAAAATGAAAACCAAACAAATATCAGCCAGTAGAGTTAGAAAAAATTTCCTTTAGAGATTTGTGCTCGTTTTAAGCTTCGAAAACAGCACTTAATATGCCTTTTCATTTAGTATGTTTAAATATTTGTACAAAATAAATTAAGTGTACATGTAATTATAATTATATATAATTAATAAGTGTAAATGTATTTTTCTGAAGCAGAAAAACAAACTCTTTATGTATAGTAACATTATTATATATGATTATTAGTATATTATACTGCACTTTATAATTTATCAGTTAAAATATACATTTATATATACATAGATGCTGTTTATATAGTTATATATAATAACGATTATATATAATAATTTTAGTGTTAACACTTGAATAACATTATTGACAAATTACTTAAAATATGTAATAATTTATTCTATTTATTTATCGGTCTATTTTTATTTTATCTATTTTTAATAAATTATTTACATTTTCAAATAAAATCTATATATTGTGGTTTATGATACTGTAAATACTAATAATATTAATTAATTTTATTATATATATATATATATATATATATACATTTTATGATTTAATTATATTATTTTTTTATAATAATGGTAATAATAAAATAATAATAACAATAGTAATTGTTACACTAATTTATTATACCGATAATCATAATACTATTGTAATATTGAAATTGTAACAATATTGTAATACATTAAATATTAATGAATGTGTATAGGAAGAGAATTGTCACTAGATTTAATTGTGATCGACCCCCTTCAGAAAGCATTTTTATCTTCTCAAGTAGATGTACTTTGATTTATAAATCTTTAAATATTTATACTAGAAAACAACAACAGCAACAAAAAGTAAGAAAATTGTGTTTTGTGGGTATATGAGAAAAATAAATGTACGCTTAATGAAAAAATGTGCCTCTCAAGCGCATTTATTTTGTCTTGAGAATGTTTTTGGGATGAATAATTGATTTGTGCAGGAAAGACTCTTTTGTCTCTGCCGAGGGTTTCAGCGCCGCTTGAACTCCGTCTTTAATCGTCCCCTCTCTCTCTATCTCTCTCTCTCTCTCCATCCATCTCTCGCCCAGATTTCATATCTAATAGAGCCACATGGTTTTGTCATTAATTGCATGATTACGTCGACTGAATGGAAGTGTAAATCCTCTCATTCAGCGTGTCTTCACGCCTGTCAGATTTGAAAGTCTATCTATTTAAGCAGCGCTGGGGCTGAAGTCTGAGAGCCGAGCCACTTCTTTCTTTCTTCAGCCTCTTTCTGGAGGACTCTGGCAACACGGCCGGACAGAAACGATAAAAGCGTTTTGTTTTTACGACAGTCACCATCACGAGACTCCGAAGCGCTTTTTCATTAGAATCTTCCTGCGAGGTTGCGTCATTATAACGCCACGCTGTGATTGGTTGCTTGTCTCAGCCAATCGGAGAGCTCCATTCGCAGCTTTCCCAAGCCGTTTGTCACTTTCGATTGCCAAGTGGAGGCGTGGAGTAAAATTAAGCCTGTTGTCATATCAATTATTGTTGGCTTGGTGGAATCGCTCAGCGCCAAAGCAGCTTACGAAGCAGCCTTGAAAAATCAGACTTAAGACTCCTCCTATTTAAAGCGCTGTCATGGAGAGACGAGCTTAGATCACGTCTGCGTTTTTCAGACTGAACGAGGCTGCTCTGATAGCGTCACTTCAGAATAGCACACCAGCCAGGGCTTTTGAAATAGCGTAGTATTTATAATGTGCACAGAATACACTTTACCCTGCATTGTGACAAATGAATGAACATAATGTCATGACTACCAAAATCACATTTATTTATTGATTTATAAATAACTGGATTAAACTGGTTGTATCTTATGAGTTGTTTTAAAATCTATTTCAAATCTACACATTTATTTATTCCTTTAATATTTTATTTTATTATTTTATTTATTATTTATTAAGAATTGATTAAAGAAGAAGAAATGTTTGAATTTTTATTTGTTTATTTATTGTTCTTTTATTGTTATTTCTTCATATTTTATCATGTATTATTTATTAATATATATTCTCTTAGACTAGCCGCACCTTCTTATATGGTTTGATTTGCTTTAATTAATTTGATTTTGATTAACTTATTGCTGCTTAAAAAAATGTATCAATTTGTATCTTTTTAATTTTATTTATTATTTATTATAAATTGATTAAACTCAGGGAAACTGTGTACTTTGAGATATTTTTATGTGTATATATATATATATATATATATATATATATATTAATTCTTTATAAATG
>JAUMHP010000079.1:1516982-1530019 GCA_032361065.1 Enteromius trimaculatus | reverse complement strand
ACATCTATTTTTATTTATTTATTTTTTATTTGTGTATTTATTAATTATTTTCATTGATGGAATAATTAATAATTATGGTAAACATTTTTAACAAAATAATTATCTAAAAAAAAATAGTGAGGCCACGTGATACTAATTTCTAACTGGAGAATATAATATAGCAGTACGATAACATTCCATTTCCATACATAACACTTCATTCAAATATTAATAATAATATAACTACAATTTTGTTTCTTAAGTAAAGGTACCTTCACAAATGTTTCGATGTTTCCACTGGAAAACAGATATGATTCTTTGTTGGGAGGATTCCTCCTGTGAAAACAAATTTTACATTTCTATTATCATTCATGCTAAAAATACAAACACTTCTCCACTGCGCCATCATCAGTTCTCAGCGCGTTTAACACAAGCTTGTGTTTTCCTCGCTGCAGTGCCGGTGTGGGGCGGACCGGGGTCTTCATCACGCTAAGCATCGTGCTGGAGCGGATGCGCTACGAGGGTGTGGTGGACATCTTCCAGACGGTAAAGATGCTGAGAACGCAACGGCCAGCGATGGTTCAAACAGAGGTGAGGGTCCAGAGCTTCTGTTTTAGGGCAGATTGTCTTGTTTAATAGCTGTACGGTTGGTAATCTGAAGTCATGGCGAACGCTGATGCCTTTGTGTTTCGCTTCACAGGACGAGTACCAGTTTTGCTATCAGGCGGCTCTGGAGTACCTTGGAAGTTTTGATCACTATGCAACGTAAAAAGCCATTTCTGTCCTCCCCCCTGCCCCACAAGCCCCCCTCCCCCCAACAGCCTCCTGAGCCATAACAACTTGCTTGAAAACACGAAACGATGACAACTACACACAATTCATACAGTTTTTTGAAGAATCATCTTTTGAAACCAATCAAAACGCGTCGTGTGTAACCCCAATTGGACAAGCAACACTGGAGAAATGCAAATGGATCCCAAACCCTTCTAAGTCCCAAGCTTGTGATGGAAGAACCAAACGTTTTGGCTCAGGCTGTAGGGTGGGAATGACTATCTTGGTGTCGGACCACTAACTTTACCTCAAGTGTTCTGACGTGAAGGACAAGCATTGTTTCTTTTCAAAATAACTCTATGGACATATTACAAAAAGACATGAAGGAAAAGTCGGTGAGATACAACATGACCACAAATTAAAGTATAAATGATGGGTTTAAAATCCTTCTTTGTTTACTGCAGTGGAAACGCTTCCATTGAAATGTCATCTGTCAGTTAAACATTGCTGTCTTCAATGGAAATGTTGGCGCAACGGTAAAGACAAGACTTTTGCTGCTCACTTCTTGGGTCCAAGCCTCTATTTGACATGTTGCCATTTGGACAAAATTAGGAGCCCACTTAAGAAGCAATTCAAGGCAAACCATTCATCCCCTTGAGAAAGTCACCCGTCTTTTGTAACCTCGGGTGTCGCCAAACAAGAACTCAACATGTCTTGAGGCTCTGAGGCATTCAAGAAAATAGATTGAAACCCCTTGCATCGGTTTCTTTAGGTGGGGACAGTTTTTTGGTGCGTTTGAGGATGTGCTAGTGATCATTTCTGCTGATGTAGCTCTATCTTTACTTCTGGAGAGCCAATGGGAACATGAAATGTTGTGTCAACTGGAGATAAGGACCAGAGGGTCCAACGCACAAGTCTTGAGTTTCTTTGGGGCAATGTAACTCCAATTTCATCCTCGAGAACCAATCGGAGCTTGACCTGTTGCATAATTGAGAGATTTGGACCAGAGGAACTGCCAGTGAAGACAAAAGTTTCTTTGGCACAAAGCAAATCCATTTCCATCCGCAAAAACCAATGGGAGCTTGAATGGGAGATTAGGACCAGAGCTGTTGTGTGAATGAGAGATTAGGACCACAGTATCGGCTAAAGAAATCTTGAGTTACTTTGGCGCATTGAAGATCCATCTCAACCTCTCAAAAGCCAATCGAAGCTTGACCTATTGCGTAAATGGGAGATTTGGGCAAGAAGAACCACCAACAAAGTCCAGAGTTTCTTCAGCACCTGTAGCTCCATTTCCATTCTCGATAACAAATGGGAGCTAGACCTGTCGCGTCAATTGGGGATTACGACAAGAGGAGCCACCAACGAAGCCGCGAGTTTCTTCATCTGATACATTGACTGGTCTCTTCATTGACGTACGCAATGTATTTGGCGGACCGGATGGGGGATGCATGGCTACGTCTTGTTTCCGGTACTTTGACGTCCCCAACGTGACCAACGTTCATCGCCATCGTTTCAAACTATTTTTTGTCTTACAACAGTTTACGTTTTGGTTTCGTTTTGCTCTTGATACCAAACATGCTGCTTTTGCTCCATTATGCTGTATGTGTACATGTGAAGAGTCCAGTTCATCGGACGAAAGTGTGCAAGAGCGTGATTATGTGTGCTGGTCCCACCAATCAATCCATTTACTTTTGCCCCAACAGTCGCCCAGGAAGAAATTGCATTTTAACGTCATCAAAGACCCATTCCTGGTTACTTGGGGATTTCTTGCGTTCCTTTGTTGGTTCTTTTAGAGGTGTTTCTTCAATGGATTTTGGCTAACGAAGAGCAAGAAACGGGCATATGTTTGCGCCATGAAACTGCGGTACAACTATCTTGTGAATCTGTTGTAGGTGGGACTGTTTTACATACTCATGAATATGTGTATGAGGGGGAGGGGCCAGCGCTCCACTGTTAGAGCTGATTGGCTGTACTGGAGAATGCTTGAACCTGGAGTGTTCTGACTGGTGAGAGAATGAAAGGAGCCGTGTGTAATCTTATTTCCAAAAAAGCCTTATTCTTGTAACATTATAGAAAAATCAAATGCATTATTGTTGTATTATTTTGACTATTATCTTCTTAACAGCCATTTGATTTCTTGGTTTAGTGTTTTGCTTTTTTTTTAACAAAGATACTGTACTCATTTTTTTTATTAGCAAGGAAAAGTAATGCTCATTTTGCTCATATTATGTTAAAAGACATTCTATTTTTTCACTGTAGAAATGTAACGTGAGATTTGTTTGTGTGCATGTATACATAGACGAATGGGACGTGAATGTATACATACACACTCACATATATTATATTTAAATGCAGAATATAAAGATGTATCCAAATCTTCATACGAATAGCCTTTTTTTGTTTTTTTTGAAGCGGGCGCCAATTTTTATACCACCATGAAATTATGAAATCGTGTGTATGAAATCATGAATGACTTTTTATTGCTTTTTGGGTTTTTTAAAGAGTCTGGGAAATGCATTCTCAGAAATTTCCCATGAATCAGGGATAGCTTTGACTTCCTGTTGCCCAGTGATGAAGGTTGAATTATGATTGCAATCCTGTTGTTATTCATCAATAGTACTATATTAACTAAAGTATTACTTTTATAAAAGTTTACTAATTATTGAATTGAACAAAAACAAATTATCTATACTTTCCAAATTTTACAAAAAAATCCCAAAATAATTTTATTACAGCCCATATCTGTGAAAGCTTTCATTTTTTGAAACATTTGTCTTTTTACTTTTCAAAACACCGAATGTTCAATCATTTGTTAGATATCAACTATGATCCTGAATATAATGCCTGTAAATAAACAAATATATATTATATGTATTTGTATAATTTGACCCACAAGATTTCTGTCTTTGAACAAAACTGAGATAACCAATAACAAAAAAAATGTTTATGCTAATGGAAACCTTCCACAGTTTTGAAAGAAGCTTTGTCTCACGCTAACAGCTCTGTTTATCTCTCTTCACTTTATTCCTCTTTTTTTTCTGATCCATTTGTTGGTTCTTTTCCCAACTCTTCACTTTTTTTCTTATCTTAACCAACACACACGGCAGTCCAGTGGTGAGAGAAATCACAACACTCCTCCTTTTCCCATAAGACTTTTCCCTCTTATTTTTTAACATTTGCAATGTCTGTCAGATTTCACTCCAAAATCCAAATAAAAAAATAGTTTTAAATAATTTTCACATTAAGGTAATGTGACCTTTATGCATTATGGTAATAAAAATGCTATTTGTATTTTTTGGTATGACTATGGTAATGATCATTGCTGTGAAAAATCTTCAAAAAATAAAATGTAATGCAAAACATATTACTGGCCAAAAAAAACCCAACAAACAAAATGTGATTTCATAGTTGTTGTTGTTGTTGTTGTTGTTTTTTTTTTGGAGTGAAATATTCTGTTGTTAGACCGGGAAGAAGGGCTTATAAAATGCCACACGAACAGTGAGAGCAAACTGCCTTGATTTGGTTGCGCGTTTGGTGGTTAGCTTCACGTCATCATTGCTCGTTTAAAAACACGCCCCTCTCTCACCACTGCCTCTGCGCTTCATCTTTTTTTTAAATTGTAGTTCATCGCAAAGCTCAAAGAAGTTTACCGATGCCATGTTTAGTTCCCTTTTATCCTTATTTTGTTTTTACGTTGGGGGACGAAGAACGAGAGAACTTGGAATCTGGAAATTCCAGCGCTGCCTTTTAAACTGTTGGGAGTTGTGTGTGTTTCTAACGAACTTTTCCTCGGGAGGAAAAAAAGGACATGTGGACTTGTCGGACTGATCTACAAAACGTACGATGGAAAGCTCGGAAGCCCTGCTCGTCTGCTCAACGCAAGGACGTTCGACAACGGGAGCCAAACGTGTGAATCGATTAGACTACAAACAACGGAGAATCAATATACAAAAGTGAACGTATTAAAACCACGGCCAACAAAAAAAAAAAACAAGCCAAACACAAACGTGAAAATAGTTTCTTTGTACGAAGGCCAAGTGCTATCGCTTTCAAACTGTTACTTCTGATGGACACAATAATTGGTTTGAAACCACTGTGTATGTAGATATGTTGACTTTGTATTAAAGAAATGTTGTCTGAAAATGATGGTGTGCCTCGTATTTGGTCTGGAAATATTCATGGACGTAGTTAATATTAAGTCTAGCATTAGATTTCCATGGGATCATTAAAATTTCATGAGCTCAGTTTGACAAGGCAGATGGCAAAATGAAATTGCTTATCGGCCGCATATAAGAGGACCAATCAGCTGTCATCGCACATGGCATCTCAACAGAACAATCAATTATTTCACAATCTGGCCTGATACCTGAATGGTAAACACATCCATAAGCTCAACATGCTCGTAATCTAACAAGTCGTCTCATCTCGATGCATTTTGCCACCCGCCGCTCGCAATTTTAACACGTCGACCTGGGGATGTCATTGACTGACTACGAATTGGTGCATAAACCGCTGGAAGAAGCAGTTGTTTGATTGTTGTTTGTGCCCATTTATATGCAGAATTAATCATGTTTCAAAAATCAGTTGAGTAACTGATCTAAACAACCAAGTTAGTAGGATGTTCTAGGAAAGTTTACATTTACATCTCCTCACAGTCAGTAGATTTGGTGCAGATCTTCAACAAATGCCACTGGGCTCACTGTGAGGCTTGAACCATTCACCCGGTGCTATTTACTGCCCATGACGGCGTCCTGCTGAAGACGATAGAACAAAAGGTTGGTTTATGTTCAGAATGAAACCTTGGTAAAAAGCCTTAGGAATCCTCATGTATCTAGACAATGCGAAAGAGAAGGTGAAGGAGATCCGGGGCTAATTGCTTTTCTCGTCACTCATCTAACTCATTAGCACTGTTCCTCGGGAGCCCATCAAAGCGCTGTTTGCATCGGAGCGGCCGAAAGCCATGGAAATTTCGAATAAATGAGAAAGAAGTAAATTGGACCGTCCGCCGCCCGTGGCAGAGCTGAGCTACAAATGGCACATCAATCGAATCAAGCCATGGAAAAGTAATCCTGCAGAAAGAGCCAGACATCATCTTTGAGAGATGAACAAGATGGAATGCGTTTTGCTCAGAATAATTGCTTCGAAATTGTTCAATGCACTTGTGTTTGGATCTAATCAGGGGGGTGTATTCTTTCGAATGCGTTTGATACAACAACGGTTTGATTTGTTTTCTTGAGTTCTTCTGGTTTGTCAGAGCACTGATTCTTGAGACGTGGAGGACAAACTAGACTTGATATTGAAAATGGCAAAATGTATGCATTAATACAAGTCTGCATGTTTCACACATACTATTTAGTTCCATTTCCCCTGTTTTACAGTCATGGTGTTGCATTAGCACTCATTCGCCTGGAAGCAACTATGTAGACTCTGCATGCCACAGTTTTAAGTCTGGATGTCCTGTAAAGAGTACATTCAGAGCTTTTCAGAGATACCCAATGATTGGATGTTTCACCAGATGCACTCCCTCCCCCTGGTCTTCAAAATGTCTGACATTAATTTAATGACAATCTTATGGAAATATGATAATATTTTGTAATTACCAATTAAATCTGTCTAATTTTTAGATTGTGTCATAAATCACCATCTCGTGAAATGTTATGGGTTTTCAAATCAAAATGTGACTTGCTGTTATAAAACTGGACGTTGATTTCATACATGTCCTGATATGAGGACACCAGGACTAAAAGCATGTTTATTACGTTTATTAATGTTTTTTAAACTTGTCAATTATTACTCCCATTATTACACTCCTTTTTTCAGTATATGTTGCCCAAAACACATTAATATGGAAATTAGATTTAGTTTTTGCATTATACATAAAGAGAGAACCCGTTTATGACCATTTTGCATACATTTTGTAGAAAGAAAAAAAAAATAAAACTAAAAATGTGTTGGCGGTTTTAAAACAGTTGCTTCTGCCTACGCATGTTCATTCATATTGTTTTTACTTATTTTTCAAGAAGTGAGTCTTAATGTCCTCAACTGAGTACAGCTTAATGTAATGCATTGATGAATATAATTTTATTTACATTATTTTTTAATGCTCTAAACAAAAAAAAAACTTATTTTTCAGGTCTTAAGAGGTTAAAAATCCCTTTTCATCGCTGTTAATTTAGTTTTTGTTATTAAATGTGTTGTTTTGGGGGTTTTTTTAAATGCAAAGCCACATCATCTTTCCATTTTTCACCAACTAAGACTTGAGCAACACCACAGGTCTTGGTTGAGCTTGAAATGGATTTCACCACCATGTCAAAATCATCACACAAAACGTAAAGAAATTGAGATTTTTAGATCATTTCCCTCGTTTTAAACGCTAGAATTGACGCTAGAAACAAAATGGCTGCTGTGACTAAAATCACAACAATACAATGCTTTATGCTTGTTTCTGTTTAAAATCAGTCCAATTTTACAAATTATGTACAGTGCTTGGCTCATATTTAATAACGCCTACGGTACAAATTCGCACATTTTGTGAGAAAAAGCAGTTTGCACTGAAGCGCCACGAGAATTAATAAGCGACTAATTATGTAGTTAATTGTTCACATGATAAATTGATGAACAATTGTTAGACATATGTGTTGTTTGTTTGTTTGTTTTGTATGTTATAAAGCAGATGTTGGCAAAGAAGGGAGTTAATTACGCCTGGAAGCTGAAGCGAACAGATAGGCTAGTTCACTCCCAGAGTCCCATCACCTCCATTACAGATGTTTCGAGGCGTTTCTGGAGCGCATATATCTACAAACATATGATCAAATGTTTCTGAATTCAGCTTTAAGTACCTCAGTAACTGAAATCAGAAGGTTTGAGCTCTCTGTTATGCTAATCCAATTCTTGTGCGACCTTAAACCGAGACCTTTTTTGAGGAAGCAAATGACTTCTTTCTGAAAATTCGCTTGAATACACTTACGGTTTATCTCGGCGAGAGGAGAGTGGCTGCTCTCCGAGTTTATTATGCAAATGAGACAATTTGACAGATTGCGCGCAACCCTTCATAATCACTGTTCACGGAAGGCTGGCTGCGGCACGAGCCGTTTCACTGCGCGGCGCGCGCTTATACGAGCTTTTGGGCTGTTTTAACTAAATATGCTCTCTAAACACTTTCACAGCACTTACAGAGCTCTTTACATCCTGAACACGATGGGCGCTGCGGGGTCAACAGCTTTTATTGGCCCTGAAACAATATTTCTGGAAAACTATAACCTTTATAAACTGGTTATTTTGATTTTCTCCAAATAATTGATAGGAATGAAATTGTTGCACGACTAACAAGCTTCATTATGGTAACAGGCGTACTGTATTTAAGACCTGTAGGTAATGCGTCAACGTCTTTTACTCACAATACTTAAAATACCCGCCTTTTTTTTAAATCAGTTTTGTGTCAAAAGTAATAATACATATTTAAATTCTTAGAGTTCTAGTAGTGAATATTGAATTTAATACAAAGATTCAGAGTGCTAAAAACATTAAATATCAATATTATGTCACAGTTTTTTTCCTATTTGTTCATTTTGCTGTGCGCATTAGCGTTAAAAGCAGCTTATAATTGCACATCAAGTTTTTTTGTCTGTTTTTTTGCCCTCAGCTAATGAATATTATCGCGTACAAGTAGATGGTTGTGCTCCATGAGGCTAAAATGAGTAACATTATCCACAGTCACTAGTGTTTCAGATGTTTTTATTTTAATCATGGCAATGAACAAAACCATTTCTGCACTACCAAGGGTAGGCTGCTTCTTCTGTGGGTTCTAGTTTTCTTCATTAGCATGACACCGTGCTGCCCTCTTGTGACAGAAACCGGAAGCGATTTACTTTAGCACATTATTTACTTCAAAATGAAGCCCAAAGGAATATTTCACATTGCTCATAATGGATCCCGAAGATGCTTTTTTATAATGAATAATTTACCCGATTAGACAATAACAGTTATGTGAAATGAGACGAGATCTCTCATATTAATGGATTCTGTGGAAATGACAAACACTTTTGTTGAGGAGTTTTTCCTTATTTGAACATAATTTGCTACCGATAAATGCTCTGCTGTAGTAGGCTATATCTGAATAAAATACTATCGTTCAATAATTTGGGATCAGTAAGATATTTAAGGGTTGTTAAAGATGTCTCTTCAAGGCTGTGTTTATTAGATTACAAATACAAACTGTAATATTGTGAAATATTATTTTTTATTATTACAAGTGTTTTCTGTGTGAATATATTTTAAAATGTAATTTATTCCTGTGATACAAAGCATCATTACTCATCATCAGGAACCTCATTAGTGTCACGTGATCCTTGATTTTTTTCTCTTTTGTTTCCCAGGATTCTTTGATGAATAACAAGTAAAAAAAAACAACATAATTTTTTTTCCAAATATAAAACATTTCTAAAATGTAAATCTATGCTGTGACTTTTTTCTTCATTTAATAGATCCTTGGTTAATAAAAGTATTCATTTCTTTCAAAGACGAAAGAATAAAAATGTACTGATCCCAAACCTTTGAACAGTAGTGAAACAGTAAACTACTGTAACCGTAGATCTGAACATTATTATACATTTTAAATAAATGCTTCTCTTTTTAATATTTTAATGATCACAGAATCCTAAAAAAAACTATGAAGCAGTTCAACTGTTTCCAGCACTGATAATAAAACATCAGCATATTAGAATGATTTCTGAAAGGATCACGTGACACTGAAGACTGGAGTAATGATGCGCTGTATCACAGGAATAAATTACATTTAAAAAAAAAAAAGAAAATCTAAATTTTTAATCTAATAAATGCAGCCTTGATAAGCATAAGATACATCTTTAAAACGTTAAATATCTTACTGACTCCAAATTTTTGAACGATAGTGTATAAATATTGTGAACTGGCGAAGAACAACACGTCAAGACAGGACTGTTTGTGAACCCCGGAGGGTGGATTTATTAAGGAAAATGGTAAACAAACAGGTGAGTGTCCGACAATCATGGATGAGTGCGGTAAGTGCTCATGCTCTTCTCACCCAGGTGACCGTGTCTGGTGCTCCAGTGCCCCTCGTGGCATTTTCTGGGCCAGTTCGGTCACGGCGTTTCTTCTGGTGAGGAAACACAAGAGTGAATGAGCAATGCTGGATTGGAGATAACTCTTACTAGTCTGGCGTTTCAGCTCCTCTTAAAATATCTTTCTGGCCGTGATCGTTTGGCCCGCGTTGACGAGTTCCAGGCATGACGTGTGTTGCAAAAAAAATATATATATATATAATTTAAAATCATAAAAGCCATACACAAAACTACACATAATCAGTGAACTTAAGCTGAAAAAAGTATAATAACAGGACTTGTGTTCTTCCACATCCTGACCTTTTCCAATCATAGCCTATTGATATCTGGGAAGGTGCTGATTAGAGGAAAAACTGTTGTCACTGTAGGTCTGCTTTTTACTTTGACAGACTGTGTGCTTGGTTTCTGCAAAGTAATGTCATAATAATTAAATGGGTGCATTTTGAATGACACCGTTTAAAAGCAAGCAACTTTCTGTTATTTTATTTTATTTATTTATTTTTGGAAATCAGTTTGAATCCAAATGATTTCGGTCAATTTATTCCAGCTTGTGTGGCTACTCAATACTATAAATACGTCTTTATTTATTCATTTGTTTATTATGGACCATAGATAGGCAGCTGTTGAATACTGAATAATGCAGGTGGGCTTTGCTATAATAATGTGATGGTACATGAAAAAAAAACATAACCATAAAAGCACTATACCACACTATAACCAGCTTACTGTTGGCTCTCTTGATCTCATCCTCAGTCAGAATCTTCCGGATGCTCTTTTATCTTCTGATCAACCACACAAAAGTACCGGGTGTGCCAGATGTCTAAAGAAACATGAACGATTGATTGATTTAGGTCTCATTAAACCAAATGCTGATAAGCACGTACATGAACCAAGTGCTTAAATGAAGGGGAAAATGTCATGCTTTGTTGGTTTCTAATTTGTTTTGTAAAAGTTGATTCATTTAACCAGTCCCCGAAAACTCATTTCGCTTCATAAGACCATGATATATCATCAGGAGCCACTGTAGTTCAGTTTGTCTTGCCTAATATGCTTTTTCCTTTCTGTAACTCTCAAAGTGACCGCAATTTATGAATCACCAAGGACAACGATTCTCCTGTTCTACAAAAGAAAAAAGGACCTACATCTTTGGAGGCCTGAGGGAGAGTAAACTTTCCCTTTACCAACTCACCGATGTTACTCTTGAGCTTATCTTCCGTCAGAATCTTCCTGATGGTCTTTCCCAGGTGCTCCACCACACAGACATACTGGTTCTTCTTCCACACGTCTGGTCGAATATGGAGAGTCTTCTGGAAGCTCCCGTCTTCATTTGGCAGTGTTTGTTCAATCTCCACATCCTCATCACGACCCTCTCCATTTCTCAACCAGGTCATAGTCACTGCTTTCGGGTAGAAACCTGTGGCATGGCACGACACTGGAGACGAGGAACTCTTCTGTAACAGAGTCACTTTAGGAGCTAAAAACAAAAACAAACAAACATTGAGATAAACCTGATTAAAACATAACAATCTTGAACAAACGGAATTTCGTGAAAACAAGTACCTCTTCTATCTAAATATATTCTCACCAACCATACAAAATCTTTTAACCATTTAAAACACTCAATAAAGTAGTTTTGTTGTAGAAAGCGTAGCTGGGCTGTGTTATTATTCCCTTCGTCCGTTGGCATTAACCCCTGTGGTACAGCTGTGATGTATCTGAGCTGCTTCTGGTCTAGTGTGAGATAATCCTCTCCATCATAACCGTGCTGATCAAACCCCCGTGAGCGATCAGTCTCACTGTCCCATTCACATCCATATATCCTCTGATACGTATGAACACCTGAAGAGAAACAGAAGATCTGCTCTTTTTTACATTGTTTAAGGTAATTCTCAGACATATAAAACTGTAGTGTGTAGTATTTTAACTCACCATGTGTCTGATTGAATAGCTCCATTAGAACAGCAATGTTGACTTTGTTGATGGCGTGAATGGCCATTCGGATCTCAAGGTATTGTCTAAATCTGTCTCCAGATAGAAACTCCTTCATCCAGTCCTGTCTGGGAATCAGATTCCTTATCTCACTGTCGTAATAATCAATCTGTCGTCCATCCAGCATAGCTAGAGAAGAAATCTCTGGGACTCCTGCGACCGTCAGTCCATTTATTTCAGTGTAAAATGTGTAGAAGGTGTGCAGCTCTGAACAAAAAAAAGGACACGCTCTAAAACTCTTGACCACCGTTAAATTGTAGCCTGAGCGCTTGAAGTTTATAGGCCATTGCTAGGCTGTTATGCATAACTCTATTCTAATTCTATATTATCCATCTATCTTCTTTATATTTTTTAAAAACACACAATTGAACATCTATAAATTGCATATTTAACTTCTATTTTCCTCATTTGTAAGTGGCTTTCGATAAAAGCATTTCTAAACTGATGAAATGTAAATGTAATGGTGTCCCTATGTAGCACACGTACTTCTGGAGGTGTCTGTTAAAGATCTCTTGATCTGGAAAGCATCTGGTGTCTACAAACATCTGGCAGACGTCTTTCAGATGTCCGTTTTACAAATATTGATAAATAGTGGTGGGCCGCTATCGGCTTTAACGTGCTGCGTTAATGTGAGACTCTAATAAAAAAATATTGCTGTTAATCTATTCACAAAGTTGTGTGACGAGCGGGGTCTATATGATAGTTTAGCACGGATGTACTGTATACCTACTGTATACCTAGCTGTATTGCTAGTTGCTAGTAAGTTAGAATGCTTTAACACTTTGCTAGCTTGTTTATAACGTCATTTAACACACCGCTCACATGTTTTAGTATGACTGAGCACACCACTAGCATATAGTTTTAACGCAATGCTAGCTAGCATGTTTTAACATATTTCTAGCATTATTTAACACACTGCTAACATGTTTTAGCATGTTTCTCGTGCCGTTTAGCACATTTTAGCATGATCACACCACTAGCATGTAAAAAGCCCTGCATAGTCTTCGCTGTATTAATTAAACATTCATTGACCTTTATCAAACAAAAGACAAGATCAGTGAGTGACTTTTTTTGTTGTGTGATTAACAGGGCCGGCGCTAGCCATTTGGGTGCCCTAAGCACAAAAGCTTGGCGGTGCCCCCCCCACTACCAAAGAAATAACTACCATTCAGAATTTCTTAGTTAGGTTCTCTTTAC
>JAUMHP010000079.1:1502705-1516882 GCA_032361065.1 Enteromius trimaculatus | reverse complement strand
GGAGTAATGATGCTTTGTATCACAGGAATAAATTATATTTTAAAATATATTCACACAGAAAACACTTATTTTAAATTTAAATAATATTTCACAATATTACATTATTGTTTTTTTCTGAATTTTTAATCTAATAAATGCAGCCTGCCTGTTTAACAACCATTAAATATCTTACGGACCCTACATGTTTGAACAATAGTGTATATGCAATGGGGAAGGAGTCCTGGGAGTGAATTTGGAGGGGGAACAACGTTTCATTTATTAATTTTTTTAATGAAATCATTGTTTAATTTCACTCTAGGGGGTTGTTATGATTCTTAAATTATAACGTGCAGAATTACAAACACAACATATCCTTAATTTGGCCGGAATTGCAGGAGCTTATCTTTATGTATAAGAGGCTTTTGAGAAAATATTAAATAAGTTGTAAATAAATGTCAATTTAGATTATAAAGTGTCCTTCAAAGTCATCCAATGTATGTAATTACCCCCAACCCCCAATTAGAGATTAAGATTTCAAAGGCAATGTTTTCCTAATGTTTACAAAAATGATTCCTTAAAAAATGTTTGTAAAGCATTTCAAAAACTGGACTATTTTAGTCTATTTTAACAGAACATTCAGAATTAATGTTCTTACTTAATAGAGCTTTTAATTTTGTTAGCTGGGTCTGTACTTTACAATGAATAAATAAATAAAGATTTCTCTTGCAATATTTCTGCAAGATTTTAGGTGATGTTCGTGAGCAGGTTTATAAATGCCAGTGAAATGACAAAATTACATTATGACAAAAATTATTAGTTATTCGGAAGTAGCATATGTAACTTGGAGGAAAATCAAGGTTTATGACGCAAATGTACAATATTTCTGTAATATATCATACCGCCCTTCCCTGGAGGTGTGATAGAAATAGCGTCCCCCCAGTGAATTCTGGCCATTTCCACCACTGGTTACTAGTTAAACAATAAATGAACCATGGATTTGCTACAATAACCACAGCTTAACCATAATTGTTGTAACTGTAGTTATACCAATGATCAATAGACCAAAAACATGGTTACACTTTTACTTATGGGACTGCATAATAAACTGGTCTGAGGTGCAAGAAGACAGATTATGTGGTTCTCAGTTTGATATAATTACATTCTCTCTTGCACGCACACAGTGGCATGCTGGGATAGACTTTCACTCCACAGAGGATGAAGTGGGTGTAGAAGGTGCATGGATAGTCACTTAATATATGTGCATGTGAAT
Source organism: Enteromius trimaculatus (assembly GCA_032361065.1). Classification (NCBI taxonomy): domain Eukaryota; kingdom Metazoa; phylum Chordata; class Actinopteri; order Cypriniformes; family Cyprinidae; genus Enteromius; species Enteromius trimaculatus. Next base: position 1,515,633 of record JAUMHP010000079.1, on the reverse strand, counting down.
CATTAAGAGAAAATGTGCTAAAATTCAAAATAATTTAAAAAACCTGTTACAAAGTACTATAGCAATGGTTTCAGACTACTTTATATTTTTAAGAACTGCATGGTAGCCTGATCTATGTTATATTCACATACCATAGTATTTACAAAAAACATAGTGCTATCATGGTTTATTTCTCAAAAGAGGGTGCAAACCTTGTCTGTAGTACTGTAAGCGGTAGTAAGAGACTTCTATATAAAACACTGTGTGCCGAGTGTGTTCTTGCTAGATCAGATCTTCACAAACATCAGCAGTCCTTTAGACTCCAGACCGTTTGTTTGTTTTCGAAAGCATTTCCTGCAGCAGTTCGGAGGTCACAATTTATGGCCGGCAGCCTTATTTGGTAGATGATCTTCTTTCTCGTCAGCTTATTGCTGAAGGCTCCCTGCAGTGATTGATGGATCACTTACAAGAGGTTGTTTGAACATGTCTGGATAATTACTTGTAATGGGAATGTTTGTTTTGGTGTTCATTTAGAAAGCGCTTGATCTATATCGAGGCTAGGTTTTCAGCGCGGCTGTACGCGATCGACGCATGCGCAAAAAAAATCGGGTTACGCCACGCGAGAGGGAACAATATATAGTATACGAACTATATATATTTCAGGTTTTAGACAGAAATAAGTCACCAGAGCGATAAATAAACAAGCCAGCTGCAGGAAGTTTCATTTTATCCATTAAAACGGCAAAATACGCTTAAATAATGGCGCGGAAATGGCATTACTGCTGTACAGAACACAGGAAATGATGAGTGGTACATCTAATACCCATTAAAGTAGTTTTAGCATGCTGTAAGGATGTGTATGCTTAGCATACTTGGCTAATTATAACACATTTTTAGGTTAAAAATACACACAGCGCTACATTTAAAGTGTTGCATTTATTTTATCGTCAGAATCAATAGACTCACAGCATTAAAGCAACTACAACTGCATGTATAATAGTATTAGATTAATTACAACACTAAGACTCTGTTTAAAAACGTCCTGTCAGCTAGCCAGTCATCTATCATGTGGATTTGGATGCTGTGAGTGTGATCTGTCTGGATTCGTGCTGTGGGATTTTTGTTTTTTGCGTACGAGTTCAAATAGAGGGTGTCTGTAACACACCCTCCCTCTGGGTTAAATGACTAGAGCTCTCTTAAGGGCACCTGTCTGCGGTCGAGGCCTAACGCTGTTCTCTCCTGGAGCCGTGAGTGAGTGTGTGTTGTGAAACAGTGGGACGGCCGTGACCTTGATCTGTACTCGTGTGCCAGGGTGCCGACATGGGCATCAGGTGTTGGCATCTGCGCTGCAGGTGCCCGTGCCCAATTAAAGGGGCGGCTTGACAAGCTGCCCGGTGGGCATGGCAGCAGGCCTTAAATTTAATTACATGGAAATGCACTGATTCGGGGTGAAATGAAGCAGAACGTGTCTGTTTGTTAGCTGCAGATGACTGCCACTTGACTGACAGAGCGCTTGGATTCAGGTGTGCTGGCTGATGGGTTTTTTGGGCTTATCAACACGGGTTCACTGCGCTGGAGGACCTACCGCAGCGTATCATGGATCTGTCTGTCTAATAAAGCAATAAAACTGGATTTCCTTGTATAGACTTAAAATTAAAGTGAACGTTCATTCGAAAAGATATTTTGAACTGGTGTTATTGAAAATTTAACAAAATGCTGCAAGCGCCGTAGCTAACAGAAAACGTTTTGGCAAGGTTCTTTCAACGTTTTAAGGCTCATCAATAGAACATTAACGCTAAGTTATCTGATCTTTAATAATGTTATCAAAGACAAAAATGTTTATGCATACACATTTATAAATGGATCATAAATTGTACATTTAGCATTTTTTGTTACGACTTGTTTCAGAATGCTCAGAGAACATTCAAAAATATATTTTTTTATAATCTTTGCATGTTTCCTAAACATACATATAACCAAAAATATATAAATAAAAATCAGAAACGATATTTTCATAACTAAATGTAACATTAGCAAATCAACCTGATCTCACCGCATTTCGTACGAATTTGTACGACCTCACTCTTTATTCTAAAACGTACATATTTTACGAGATGCCAATTCGTATGAATTTCTACGAATGACCTAAACTGAACCCCGCCCCTACACCTACCCATCACGTGGTTTTAGAAAAATCGTACGAAATCTTACGAGTGAAATCGTACGAATTAGTACAATTTGGCACAAATTTGGCACCTCGTACGAATTGGTCGTGAGACTGTGTTGCTTAGAACACACTTTTGTTGGCTGCAGAGTTAACTAGTCTTTAGTAATGTTCTAAAAACTTTACATCACAAACATTATTTATACAAAGTTTATGGATTGTTTTATTTCTAAGACGTTTGACGTTCATCTTTTTTTTTCTTGTAACGGTGTTGTTATTCCAGAACTTCAAAGGTAATGTTCTCATAACGTTTACAAAATTCTAAAATGGAATGTTTCCTTAAACAAATGTTTGTAAAGCATTTCAAAAATGGGACATTTTAACCACTCAGCGAACATTCGGAATTAACATAATTACTTAATAGAACTTTTAATTTTGTAAGCTGAGTCTGTACTTTAAAATAAATAAAGATTTTACTTCCAAGCTTTATTTCTGCAAGATTTTAAGTGATGTTCAAGCGCAAGGTTTGTAAATACCACTAAAATGAAAATAATCCATAACCCGTGTCACTCAGCGTGTTTTATTCCCAAAATTATTAGTTATTCGGAAGCAGCATATGAAACTTGGAGGAAAATCAAAGTTTATGACGCAACTGTACATTATTTCTGTAATATATCATACCGCCCTTCCCTGGAGATGCTCAAACGACAAGCGGTTCACAATCACCCCTCTGAGAGATGAGTTATAAACTCTTAACGTCTGCTCTTAACTTGGCCAAGAGTCAGCGCCTGCAAATAACCATAGACAAGCCATAAAAGTCAGTAGCATAAAGTAAATCAGGTCATAAGTTCAGCCGCATGTGTTTGGATTATAGCGTCTCATTTGGTCATGTGGTTTGTGTTATCTGCAAAGGCGAGATCAGCTAAACTTGGCAGGCCTTGCGAGGAATGCATGTGCGATGCCGAAAGAAAGCATTATTTATCAAAGGCACAAATGCAATAAACATATGTCTTCACGTAAGAGTTTATTTACAAACCAAAACTATGCAGAGAATATGTTTTTCTTGCTAATTGCGTAGGCTTGCAAAATGGCAGATGTTTAGCATTGATTGCGAATGTTAACTGTTGCGTTGCGTTAAATGATCGACGACATGTCATTACCACAGTAAAACAGATTGTTATTGTCTCGTAGATGAATAAAAAGAGAGCTAGGGATAGTGGTGGCAGCTAACAGCTAATCGCAGCGAAACACATGTTGTTTTCTCAGTGTTGATGGATGTATTTAGCATGCTATGCTAAAATGTCTCCCCGGCTAAGTGGAAAGAGGCATTTTGTCCTCTAAAGTTCCATAATTGTCAGAGATTCCTCATCTATCAGATGTTTATTGCAGTCAAGAGTTATTACAGGGCTTTAGCTTCACCCCACACATGTATCTGATCAAGCGTTAATTCCTCACAGAAGTACAGAGCCTTTGAAGACATTTGGTAAGTAGACTGAAAAAAAAGTAGTAAAAACGCTTGTAGACCTATAAGATATTTTTCCCAGCTGACAAAAATAAGGTCTAAAAACATTTTGCTAATGTTCCCATTAATTTGTGTTCTATGAACATTTATAATATTCAGTGTTTTCAATTTTTTTTTATTTTTGCTAGCTTTACTTTTTAGAATTTTGTATTATGGGAACGTTACTTTTAAATGTATTAACTTTTCGTTAAAAAAAATACTTAAATGTCCATCCAACTAGTTAAATGTTAAATTTACATCGTATAATGTTTTTGTGTTTTAGGTCCAGTTTTTTAAACGTTTCAAAAACATTTAAACTTGCTTAGTTATATGAGGGTTGAGGGAGCATGCAAATGTTATTTCTGAATGTTCTCGATATGTTCTGAAACAAGTGACATTTAAAAACATTCCAAATATAAACATTTTTTATAAATCTTTTATACCTTGTGTTAACGTTTTGAAAAAAATCCCCAATAGCACAGGTACACAGAGACTTTTATTTTGCACTGTAAAAAATGACTGTGATTTTAACAGTAAAAAACTGTGAAAATGCTACCGCAAAAAAACAGTTAATGGTAAATTCATGTTAAATTTACAGGGAAACACCGTAAACTGACCCTGAGAATTCCCTGCATTGCATTTTGTTATAATTTGAGTTGTTTTTTTAAAATAACTATATCTCTTCTTTTTTGTATCATTTATGTTCATTAGGGTTGTATGTTACATGTCATGTTGTTAAATGAATGTTTATTGCACATTTCAGTTTAATAATTCTCATCATGATGGTGTTAAGTGTTTGTGTGAATGACACTGAGCTCCTTCTATGTATGTTTCTTTTTAAAAGCTACTTGTGATGTGCTTTGGTTGATCATGTGACTTTCTCATCACTACCTGCATTTGGTAGTTATAAGTGTATTTCAGTGGTACAGAATAGATTTTACTACTTCAATAGGTTGGTTTATTAACAATACATCAGTTATTACGTTTTATTATAAGAAATTACGGTATTTAAATGTAAATTTAAAAAAATATATTGTTACCGTATTTTTCACGGTTTTATTCTGGCAACCACAGATGCCAGTTTTTTTTTATTTTTTTTATATGTCTGCATTTACATCTTCAAGATGCATAGAGTGTATGCTCATCTGCAATACATCTATTAGACATTTCCTATCAGATGTCAAATAGACGCCTAAATTAGGTGCCTTTAAGATGTTTATGTGTACAGCAGATGCTCTCCAGAAGATAAGACAGACATCTAGCAAGCATGCGTGTGCTATCTGGGTTAGAAAAGACCAACAAACATTATGTAACGTTACTGTCTTTACAAAACTCTAAAAGAGAACATTCTGAGAACTTTCCTTTAACGTTTGATGGCTCATTTATTTTTTAAAAACGAGGTTTTTGATCACTTGAATGCAAAGAACATTTGCAACTTTGACAACTCTTTAGATCTGTTTGTCATGATCACAAGGAGTCGTTAATCATCGTCTGGTGCTTTAAAAAGCTCTTTCGTTTCCACTCTCGTGAATTATTAAAATATAAAGATGCAAAAGCATTATACCAAAACCATTAACTGCTCATGCAAAATTAAAGTCACTTTGAGCTGTTGATACACATACAAACAGACAATTTAGAGACCATCTGTTTATTCAAACATCATAAAACATTTCTGCCCACATTGCTCAGAGAGTTTCTGGTATTGATTTAGCGCTAGACGTTCCTGGCGGAGACCCAGAGACTCCTTCCTCGATCAGCGGCGGCGAAGGAGGAACAAGACGGTGTGTGTCATCATCCTCATCCTCACAGTCGTGTGTATTTGAGCAGGGCTGGATTGTGTTGGCTGGATGGAGGTGATGGGGGGCAGAGCTTGAGATCTCTGGACTCTCTGGGAGACTGAAGGAATGCGCGCCGGACTTTCACACGATCTCAGGTAAAGTTCAACGTTTTGAGTTTAAAATTTTAGGTCTTGATGTGCGTTTCGCTTTTGACTTCAGATTAGGAAGTAAACTTCGCACAGGAGTTGTGTTCCTTTGTTTATTTAGCTTACTGGGCGGGAATTCTGCGCGTTTTGGATGCTAAACATATTTATTTTTGTAAACTTGTCAACCACAATAGTGTCAATGGCAAGTCTGTATTACTGAATATGTAACTAACGTTAGTGCAAAGTTTACCGTCATTAGTAGGGCTTGTTTATGATAACGTGAGGTTTTCAGTCCCTTTTCAGGGTTTGGATTATTTATTTTAATAGATACATCAACTGATTTAAAAGAACTAAACATTTTTGTTTTTGTGAAAAAGTTTTAAGAACGGTGTTAAAGATTAAATAACAGCTAACCTTCTATTAAGTTAGATGTTATTCCTGAATTCTTTTTCGAACGTTCAAACGTCATTTTAAATGTTATAATGAACGTTAAGGGAACATGCATGTTCACATTTACAGAGCAGCCAAAAAAGGGTTTTCAAAAAAGATCTTATTGGCAGTTTGTAATGTACAGTGTGCAAAGTTGTTAATCAAAAAAGTGCATGATAAAGAAAGATATCATCTCTCAAAACTCACAATCGACCTTTAGTCTTTACATTTTCGAATCTGTTACCGGTATACCTCACTAGGTAACATATTTGCATAATCGCCACCTGCCAGCAAAATACCAACAAAGTCTGATCTGCCCACAAACACTTCCGGTAGTCAGTGTTTACATCATGTCTAGAAGACGCTGTGAAAGCAAGTGTGTGTTATACTGTTTATTGCCTAAGGAGGATGATGTGAAGAATCAGTGGTTGAAATTCATTTTTTACACAATACCACAGCAGTACAGTGAGAACCGTTCATCTAGGAGACGTCTATTTGATGTCTGCAAGACGTATTATTTAGGTTGTTTGCTCATTTCTAATACATCTATTGGACGTCTCCTCTTAGATGTCAAATAGATGTCTGTTAGATGTCTTTAATATGTTTAGGATTTGGAATGTATGTAAAACTGATATCTGAAAGACGTCTGCCAGACGTTTGTAGACTGCAGATGCTTTCCAGATCAAGAGATCTTTAACAGACATCTTGCAGACGTACCTGTGCTATCTGGGTTTGTTGTGCGCTTGTCATTTCACCAATGTTTGCACAGACAGCATATATGTAAATTCATTCTCTGCCAACGCTGTTGACATGGTAAAGACTAGGTTTCCCTTGTAACGCTGTATACAAAGCTGCTCTCAGTCGCAAACAATCATTTGTCAGACATGCAAGATGAAATGAAAATTACATCCAAACTTTTCTGAAGACAGTCAGTTTCATTTAGAAATACAGTTATATAAACATTTTGAAACGCGCAATGCTCTTTTATTCAACTTAGCCAAAGCCGTATGAAGAATCTATTTGTGGCAATCAATCAGAGCAGAGTTGGCTTATGAAAGGGAGGGGTTTACAGACCTTACCCTGATAGCACACGTACATCTAGGAGATGTCTTTTTGACGTCTGCATTTACATCTGCAAGACATATTTTTTTAGGTTGTTTGCTCATCTGCAATATGACTATTGGATGTCTCCTTTTAGATGTCAAATAGACGCATATTAGATGTCTTTAAGATGTTTATGATTTAGAAAGTATGTAAAACTGACATCTTAAAAGACATCTGCCAGATGCTTTCCAGATCAAGAGATCTTTAACAGACATCTTGCAGGCATACGTGTGCTACCTGGGTAAGATCCGAATTGATTCAAACGAACCGTATCGAAGTCATCGCAAAATGATTCTAATATTGAATGCATATTCTGAGAAAAATACAATGTTTTAGAGGACTCCAACACAATATTAGGACTTTAAAATACCATATTATCTGCTCTTTAAAGAATGTTACATGAATGATGTAACTAAAAATATTAATCATATGATTAAAATTGTATGAGTAATTAATTCATAACATCGTGTCACATTTGTGGAATATTTTATATTGTGGTGTACTTTTATGATATAAGCTACACATTTTAAATAGCAGGTTTGAGTTGCATTCGCAAGGGTCAGAAAATGAGTCTTTTTTATGTAATACATTACATAAATGAATTAAATATAGGCTACAGAAGGTATAGCCTGTATAAATGATTGAGTCCCCTTGCCTGGTAGCACTTTGTGTTTTTAACCTGTTATCTAACATTTGACTCATATCATAATAATCTATTCTAGGCCTGCCCTGTTTAAGCTCTAGTTTTTAAGAAAACTCATGTTCTGGTGTGTTAAAACCCCCAGAAATCACTCATCCCAAGAAACTTAAGTCAAACTGAAAACAGCTCTGGAAGAGTTCCCGCGCGAACCTTTGTTAAATTTATACAGTATAGAATCATGCTCTGATTATGCAACAAAGCAGCATGCAGCCGTAATCATATTTAATAAATAATCTGTTTCGCTGTTGTTTTACACTCCTGCGTCTCCACACATGCACGCAAGCCAAACGCTGTGAACGCACACGCATGCAAACGGGTCGCAGATTTCCCAGCCCACTCTCTGGCGCTGACATTCGCTAAGCTGATTTCTGGGCCTCATTTGATGGAATTCGATTAGGAGCGCGCCGTGGAAAGCTCTGTGTTTGGCTAATGCAGTTTGTTTTGGAATTACGCTGCTAAGAGAGATGCACAAACACCATCAGCAGCCTCAGGTTTCCGTACGCTTGGTCCTCATTAACGGCTGTTATGAGTGGAAATGCCACCCAATGTATTCCGATGTTTAGGCTTTTGCCTGATGATAAATAACGACACTTATGGTATCGATCTCAACACATTTGTAAATGAAGACACTCATGTCTAATGGCCAAAGCGAAGTGGATCCACTTCACATTCCTTTGGGATTTATCTGTGGCTTAAAATATCCCTGAGATCTGGATGTTTTTAAGCAGACACACTGAACTTCTGCAAACGCAGTTCAGATCTGTGCATTAGCATGCATTATTTTCACTCTATGATGCAACATGAAGCAATCGAGGACACACATTAAAATGAGTTTAAGGGATATTAATGAGGAGAGTGCCTGAAACCATCTTAACCGCGTTCAAATCATAGTAACTCAACTGAACATATGATGCTAATAAGCAACTAATGTTCAGTAAATAGGTGCATTTATTAAAAATCAGAGTAATTAAATCTTTCATAGCAGCTAGGCTCATTAATATATAAGTGTGGCCAGCTTTGAATGCATCTTATCCAATCAGAAATTAGAATTCAAATTATGCATGTAAATAAGGAGTAGCTGTGTTTTACAATCACATATATTGCTTTTAAAATATACAAAATATATTGATAAACAATTATGTTAAATATTAACAAAACAAAAACAATATTAATATTTCATGGACAATTTATTGCTTTGGAAAATTTCTAAATTTAATAACAATAATAAATTAATTACATTACTCAAAGGAAATGTAATTTAATGATGACAATAATAATATTTATAATAATTATAATTTGTCATTTACATTGTTAGGCAAATAATGTAATTAAAATATATTTAATTATTAATATTGATAGGTTTCATTTAATTGGAAATATTCATAATTTAATAATAATAATTATTATTGTTATTGGGTTACAGTAATTATATTATTTCAAGAATGAGTATAAAAAATAATAAAAAAGTAATATATAAAATATGTTCATTATTTTTATTATATCACTTCCTGAAATAATAATAATCATAATCATAATAATTATTATTACTGGGTTAATGGAGGGATTTCAGCCAATGTTGTGTTTCCTGGACTTGTTTATTGTTTCCTCTTGACCTCAATGACGGTTTGCTCTAAAGCGCTGGCGGACACTACATGGACACATATACCGTCCGTCACGGCCCATGTTTTAGTTTCCGTGTGCTGTCGTACGTCTGCTTAGAATGAAGCGTTCTGTACTATTGCTCAAGATGTTGGGAAAACACACGCAGGGATGTGACTGGTTTATTCCGTTCGTTAGCAAAACAATGTCTCAGAACCAGATGAGTCATGCTTTAGTGCACAATCACAGTACTCAGCCGTAGATATGTATGCCACATTCGACCAACAGAAAAAAATCTGTGTTTTCCAAGATGCCACAGCATTGCATAACCCAGAAATGGACATTTCCTAAGACACTGGGTAAAAAAATGGGATTAAATACATTAAAGATATTTGTGTTATTCTGTAAATATATTATTACAGGTTTGTGCCATTATTTGAACAAATAGTTTGCACACAGTTTACTTGCAATTTATTAACATGTGGACATGAGAGCGGTCAGAATCTGTAGTTTCGACCCACATTCCACTCCACAATATGTGTATGATCATGCTCATCTACCAAAAAGGCCTAATTATTATAGAGGAGAGATGAGTCAATAGTTATGTTGACTGAAGACCATTTGGGACGATTACATTCTGGTCACCTATTGTAGCACGGAGCGGGTGTGGGACACTGAGAACCCTCTCAGACAAAGAGGTGTTCGAACATGATTAACATACAGATCACAGCTGCTACAAAAAGAGCTTCTTCATTTACATTAGGGGTAGTAAACCTTTACTGTATAAAAGGTTTGAACGAAGGATGTTCTGGGTTCATTCTGTGTCACTGCTATACTGCAATAAGCATCTTCGTCATTTTTTCTCCCAATGAGGAATTTCCGAAAAATAAGGAGAAAGGTAAGAAAGCTGTTTCTTTCTTATTTGCGGTTCTATCTAAAAATCTAGAAAAGAACATTTTGAAGGACAGAAGAGAATCTGGTTTAGTCAGTATTAGCAGGAGGGGTTCTTAAGCCTATTCTGTACAAATCTGTTTCAAATTCTAACGGAACTGAATTAACCTGTGGTGGCAGAGCTGTATTGGAATTGTTGTTTCTAAAGAAACTGAAGCAAAGTGCTCAAGTCAAAGTTTGTAAAGTAACTGAAACTTCTCGTTGGTCTGTTATAATTCTGTTAGATTCTAACGTAACAGCCGGACGTAGTGTGGTAGCAGAGTCGTATTAGACCTATCGTTTCTAAAGTAACCGACGCAGAGTTAGCTGTTGTGATAATTCTGATGAAATTCTGAAATAACTAAATTGACCTGACGAACTGTGATCATAGAATTATTTTATAAGTAATAGTGTAGTGAGTCTGACACGGTGAAGTTAAAGTTATTTAGCCCAACGTACTGTGGCTGAGTAAACTGTTTTAAAAAATATAACAATTACTACCCGAAGTAGTGTGGTTTTGTCCAAAGTACTGAGACCGTGTGCATTTTTAACAGTTTAAGTGAAGTGTAAGGCCCGATGGAGTGTGGCCATTGTTGTTGTTGTTGTTTTTTTAAGCCTAACGTTGCGTGGTTGTTTTATTAGTTTGTGTCCAAAGCACAGGAGCTGTGAATAATTAGACTAGCAGGTAACTTAAAGTAACTAGAGAATGAAAAGAAGCCTATTGACAATTTAATAAGATAGTTCAATACATTGCTAAGCATGGCTCAGAGGAAATGTTTGATGGTGTAGAGAAAGCAGAGGACCCCCTTGAGTGGGCCATGTCTCAATTCAAAAACTGTCCCAAAATACTTAAAAACAAACAAGGAAAAGTTGCTAATGCACTTCAAGCTGTCTTTGAATCAAACAAGGCAACTAAGAAAAGATTAGAAGAAATGAAAACAGAAAACAAGTTGCTAAATTCTCAAGTCAGCAGCTATGTCATGTTGTTGGGAAATTGTGAGGCTGAAGAGATAGTGAAATTGAGAATAGAAATTTCAAAATCCGAAACAGAGAAGGAAACCAGGGTTGGGGCCATTCATGAATTGAATTGAGAATGAATGGAAAATTGAATTGGAATTGGAACTGCATGCAGCTGACAGGCAATGGAATTGAAATGGAATTCATCATGTAATTGAATTAATAATAAAGTTTAAAGCAAGACTAAAACATTTGGTAATCATATATTGAATTTATTCAGAAATTTATCACCACTGTCATTTAAATTATTAATTCATAATGCACTGTTCTTATTTTTATTTACTTGCATTTGATCAACTCTATTTCTTACATTGCTTGATATTTGTAAATCATCATAAATAAAGTTCAAATGTATGTCTTTGAATGCAACAACAAATAAATGCTCGGCAATAAACAGAATTCAGTGCAATTCTTCCTGAATTGACTTCCACTTCCGGTAATTCCAATTCAATTTCCTTCATTGAATTGGAATTGTTGAGTTCATTTCTGAATTGACCCCAACCCTGAAGGAAACATTTAGATGTTTGTATGAGGGGACAGCTAGACAGTTGATACATGACCAATCCAATTCTGAATATGACGAGAAGCCCTTAGTCAACAACATAATTCTTCAGATGATTCTGTGAGGTTCCCAATGGCACCAGTGTGAACAAGACTGGAAATAGAAATGGAAATGAGAGGGTTCTTGATCAAAGAACTGAAAAATGGCCAAACTGCTAGACAGCTGTCTTTTATGGACTTTCAAAGTCTTGTTACAGCAGTGGGTATTTTTGAGTCTGATAACATGGATCCTGTAGAGTTTGCGTCAAAACTGGAGAAGAAGGTGGAGGTTTATAGTGTGTCAGACGAAGATGCTTGTAGACTTCTTATGATCTGCATTGCTTTCTCATTAACTAGTGCTCTCTCACCAGAAGTTCGTGACAAAAGAGCAGACAAAGGTGCAAGAAGAGAAGCTGTACTTAGACTTGGTGAACTTGAGAAAGATAACTGAGGTTACGATGCGAATTGGAGAACGTCCTGTAGCATTTGCGTCCAGGTTATGGGAAATGTTTAGCTGTTACAGTGGTTTGCCCAATGCAACTAAACAAAACCTAATGTTTAAGTCTGCATTAATTGCACAGAGCAGTTCACACATGCAAGAAGCCATTGCAATGCATGTAGACGTAAATGCACCATACGAGCAAATCATTTCCAAAATGACACAGTATTTCAATGCAAATAATCAAAGGAAAGCTGCAGAGTCTAGAAAACCAGAGAGAACGTTCTAGAATGTCAAATGGTTTCCATCAGAGACCAAGGCTAAATGTAGGAGTAAATTCGGAAGGTGTTACTCTTTTTATGCGTGTGGGAAATATGGTCGCAAAGCATTGCTTGGAGAAAGGTAGAAAAGAAGATCAGAAAGTTGTTTGTTTTGCTTGTCGAAGGATGGGACACAAGGCAAGACGGTGTCTCTTTTCACACAAAAGAAGGATGGGCTATCATGATTTGCTTAAGAAGATAGGCCGTTTAGAAACCCAGGTGCCACTATTGAAGCCATTCACACCTTGGAAGACACAGCACTGCATGAACATGACTGTAGCT
>JAUMHP010000079.1:1463552-1473885 GCA_032361065.1 Enteromius trimaculatus | reverse complement strand
AAAAACGTTCACGTTTTGTCACTGTATGCAAATCACACGAAAAATAGATCATGCATTACTTCCTGGTATTGCTGCTTTTGAAACATCTAGGTAGCTTCCTTCAGCATTAATCAACATTTCATGCCACGTTTGCCTCCTAAAAGTTGCGGATATTATTTGAGTATGTTTATGTGTCACATGCATGAATTTGCTTTCTTATCCAAAGGCTTCAAGACATCTAATTCCGTGGCTGCTAGCTTCCTTGTGTCGTCATGCTTTTGTTTTCTGGCGTTGTAAAAGCGTCCCCTCCCCCGCAGATGAGCTCAGGAATGTTTCCATTGCATTTGAGTTTTTGTAAATGTTAAGTCCATCTTAGCTGGACATCACAGAGGAAGACATTCCCTGAACGCCTGCTCGGTGTGTTTATTACATTTCTTTTAACCTGCATATCTCAACCAGCTCATTAAATTAAATAAATTCTTTAAAAATATATTCAATTAAAATATTAAAAGAATTATAAATCAAATATTTTCCATATCGAGTTTGCAATTTATTAATTTCTTTTGGTATTTTCTTATACAGCCTTAATAATAATAATAATAATAATAATAATTTAAGAAAAGATAAAAGGGAAAACTACATTTTAAGTATTCTAATTTATTATAAAATTATATATAATATTATAAATATATCTGCCGTCTCCATGCATAAAAAGGAAAAAAAGATGCCTTTTCTCTGAAAAAAACAAAAAAAAAATAAATTAAATTTTTTATATATATATATATATGGAATTAATTTATATTACTATTAATTTGAAAGCAATTCATATTGGTCATACAGCGCATACCTGGTGATATGACTGCAAGTGTTTTTATGGTGCGTCACGTGCTGTCTTTTAACCTATTTTTCAGCAAGGCACACCTTTGCCCTTGAGTCGTAAAAGTAATCTGAATGCTGGGAAAGGTGATGTGTGCTTCTCAGCAGCTGTTCTTAGCATGTAGCCACCAAAGCAGACATTTCAGGCACTCAAATTACCCAAAAACCCCAGAGATGAATGAGGAAGTTGCCCGCGGCTACTTCAACTTCCTCTCAGGTGAAGAATTACAGCGATTCAAGCCTTCGCTTCCAAACAATCCTCACCTTTTTCACAGTGAACCCCTTCGCTTTCGCTTCTTTTCAAAAACTGCTGCGTTTCTCTGCATGTTTTGACCTGCAGGTGTTCCATTACATCAGCAAGCCTCAGTCACACCATCTGAGGTCTCCGCCCACTCTCATTTGCATACAAGACAAGCAGCCGCTCCCATTGGAACTCTATCCTTGGCCCCGCCCCCCTCGTTTGCATACAGCGGAATGGAGCTACTCTTATTAGTTCAAGCGCATCCCAGAGCTGCGTCCTAGCCCTGCCCCCTCGTGTTACAGAGGGAGGTATCAGGAGCACAGCCGCAGACCGGAGCTGTTTTTTATACACCCTCAGCATCTAGACTCTAACTAGCTTCTGGCCCAAGTATCAGACTCTGGCGTTATGGCTTGAGGCCAGTTTTGTACACTTTTAAGGATGAACCGTTCGTTGAGTTTACGATTATCTCGCAGGAATGGACATAATATCTACAGGTATGGTGGAATAGCACTTTCTATGTCATTGGAGTAGGTTTCCATTTGAAAGGCTGCTTTCGGTGTGTATTTGTTGACATTTATTTGTCATTTCCAAGTGAAAATTGGTGCAGAGTTTCCTTTAGAGCTTGTTTTTCAGTCTGTGGTGTTTATTCTCAAGTTTTTACTGCTGTGGTTGGGTAATGGAGGTCGGAGTGAAGTGCCGTTGGAGTGTTTTATAATATATTTGCTTTGAGCCCGTTTAACCATTACACTCCTATCATTGCCTGAGAGAAACTCGTAAAGCTGCACTGTTTGCTTGATCTGATGTCGTTGTTCCTGGCATTGACCTCATTAAATACGTGAAATGCCATGTGTTGCGCATCTGTTTTGTGTTTTATAAGCGCTGGCACGGCCTCGTAAACCCGGGCAGTGTTTAAGGGTGAAGTTGAGAGGTGCGGGCGTCAGTTATGAGGCTGACGGTGGTGTTGCGATGTTTTCACAGCTATGCGGTGGACGCTGGGACGATTCCCGCCAAGGCCAAGAAGGGCCGGACGAAAGGCAAGCTGGGGAGCAGGAAAGCGTTCAGTCTGGAGGAGAGTCAGCTGGAGGTTCAGCAGCAGACTAAGAGCCTGAGCCGGCAGGTCCCGCCCAGGTACCACCTTTGCTTAGTGTTCGCTTGAACCTGTTCTGCTGCTGTACAGCCTAGCGATTACTGTCGAAACAACGCTGCTAACTGTCACCGAACTGGATATGAATGGGTGGATAATTAAAATAAACACACATTTAATTTTTTCAAGTATTATAGCTAGCGTTTTCATGTGTAAACAGAAATTTAATTCATTTAAAAAAAATTTTTTTTATGCATTTGTTTTCCTTAACAAATTACATTTCATATAAAATACATTTGTATTTTAACATATAAAGAGCTATATATATATATATATAAAACATTTAAAATATTTTTAAGGTTCATTCAAATAAATTTTAAAGACTTTAAAAATTAAAAAATGTAAATACTGTTTACAGTTATAATGTTTGTCACTGTTTATTAATGCGTAAAAAAAATATAATATATTATATAAAATATATATATATATTTATTTATTTATTTATTTATTTATTTATTTATTTTTTAAAGTCTTACAAAATAATGTAATTACAAATAAATATTAAGTTAACTTTTAAAATATATTAAATTAATAATAATAATAATAATAATAAAAACAATTTTCTTATTTTGTTTTTATTACTTTATTGTACCTTTATTAATGTAAGATGTTTTTCTCCGGCAGGTCTCACACTCTTGATGTGGACAGACCTCTGGAGAGAAGTGACAGCCTCAACTCAAGAAGTGTAAGAAGACTTTCTCTTCGCCTCTTTAACTCAACATAAATAAAACCTTTCTAATGCTCGTTTCCTTTCTTCTTCCTCTCAGAGTTTTATGAAGCACAATAAAACATTCCACAAACTCTTCCCAGAAGTCCCCGAGACTGAAGACCTGCTGCACGGTGAGACTCTTGTGATCATGTTTGTGTCCCGAGGTGTGTGTCACACACACCGGCAGCGGCGTCACGCGTGTTTTCTGTGTGTTTGCAGCTTACGTGTGTGCGCTGCAGAAGGAAGTGCCTTACCACGGCCGTCTGTACATCACCGACAGCAGCCTGTGCTTCTTCTCCTCCGTGCTGCTCAAAGACACCAAGGTAAGAGCCGCCCGGTGCACACACACTCGCTCAGAGCTGCCCTCTGACCCCAGGCTAACGTGTGTGTTTGTGTGTGTCAGGTGATCGTTCCCGTCTCCAGCGTGACTGTCCTGAAGAAGCAGAACACAGCACTGCTCGTGCCAAACGCCATCTCTGTCCGCACCACAGACGGAGAGAAGGTCAGTGCCGCTGACACTGTTAAACACTTTGTCCTCCCAAAAATGGGGGATATATATATACAGTATACAGTAATTATTGCTACTTAATAAAATATATATTTTTACTGATACATATTCATTAATATAAATTAAATATATTAATACAAAAGTTAACAGAATCTTTGTGAAAGCTAGTGATTAATGTTAATTATTAAAACTTGTAGTTGAGATTTTTTGTTTTTTCTTTTAACTTAATTTAAATTGAATTAATAAAAATAATTATGCATTTGTGAAACATACTGATTATTTAATAAATATTTTTTTTACAAAAATTTTTTACATTTGTTTTATAAATAATTATTTATCACTTTTTTATTTCCCTTTTTTTATTCACTTTTATTTACAGATCTTCTTATCTGTAATGCATACTTTTTTTTGTCTTTCATTTTGAGATTTACTTGTATTCAAATGTTCTTTCTGTATATTTCTATAATTGCTAATATCTGTAGTGTAGTGTAATGAATGAATCTCTATATCCTGTGTCTGCTGCAGTATTTATTCGTGTCTCTGAGGAACCGAGAAGGCTGCTATAAGCTGCTGCGCTCCGTGTGTCCTCAGCTGGAGGTGAGTGTTAGCTAGCGTCATTTCGCCGCCGTTCGTGTGTGTTTAGCTCTCTGCTGACGCATCTCTTCTCCCGCTCTCCACAGGACGGAAGCCCCAACAGCAGCCCTCTCTTCTCGTCGGCCGAGAACAGCTTCGATCAGGCCAAGCTGGTGGTAAGAAAGCGTTTGTGAGGCTCGTCTGCGTCCACCTGCGCTAACGCTAATGCTAACCCTCTCGCTCTCTCCCCGCAGAACTCCAGCCAGTCCAGCCTGGACGACTCGTACGAGCTTCCTCCTCCGGTTGATCCGTCCGTGCCGAGACTCGCTCCAGGTTGGTAAAACCCCCCCGCTGAGATCCTCCCAGACTCTGAGATACAGGTGTCTCTAAAACACTGCGTCTGCTTCTGTTTCAGAAAACACTGCGATCAAAAGCCCTCCGCAGACGGTGGACGAGAGCTCGAGCGAGGAGTACACCGGTACGACACACACACATACACACACACACATCCATCCGAGCCACTCTCTGCCGCTATGCGCTTGATTGGCTGACGCTGATTCTGCTTCCTCTCTCCACAGGAAGTTCGTGGGTTTGGAACGTGACGGATCGAGCGCGATCTCTCCTCATCCAAAGAGAAATCAGCAACCTCAACACTCTGCTGCTCATCTACCTGATCCTGTGAGTGTTCACTGTAATATCCACCAAAATATTGACACAAGATTACATTTCTAAAGATGTATGTCAAAAAGTGTTATAAAATGTTAACATTTGCTTAACAAATAATAAATGGAATATTCAAAATAAATAAATAAATAAATATAAAAGGTATAATATAATAATTTAATATGTTAGCATTTAGTGTGTACATAATTATTTATTATTTTTTATGTAATAAGTGCTAATTAAAATATTAAAAATATTAACTATAACATTATAACCTTTATACCAATAATTACTAAATGTAATAAATCCAAAATGCAAATATTTAGTAATATAGTTTTATATAATATTTATAAAAAAATATTGCTAGAAATGTTCTGAAATTCTTAATTTAAGAATGTTATAAACATTTAGTTATGAAAGTACTTTTACTAAAAACATATTTGCAATAATTTAAAAAAAAATTATAAAATGTTTTTATAAATATCTCCGCCAGTGGAAAATTACAAAGATGTACAAATATTGCATATTCATAATTTTACTTAACCTTCTTCCATATAAGAGAAAACAAGTAGCTAAAGATGAAATCCAGCAGCGCTTCTATTTATAAAACTGCACGTTACTGATGAAGAAAACAGGCTGGATGTGTGAAAGACGCGCAGGGTTGCCAAAAAACCTGCCCAATAGCAACTCAAAACTAGCTCATGGCTTTTCAAATACCAACCCGCCCCCATGTTTTTTCCCTTTCTTTTCTTCTTTTGGCTTGGCTCCCCAAGTAAAATTCGTCGGAGCTGAATATCATATTGTTATGGTATTTTCAACCGCAGACATGAAAAACAATGCCGTGTTAAAATATCCCAATCCCACTGAAAAATAAAATGCAGACTTGGCAATCCTGAAGACAACTGATAAACCTTTTTAGGACATATCGAGTAGGAGAGCTAACTTCACTTTAGCTGGGTTAGCCAAGTGCTGGTGACATAATGGTCCATGACTCCCTAATAAACAATTCCTTGGCTGTGTATACATCTCAAGCAGGATATTTAGCTCCCAAGTGAATCTTAGTTCCCAGGATATCTCCAGGACGAAGATTGTGAGCCGTAAACGCATGAAATATTACTGTTATGAAAATAAATAAAACGCATTCAATCTGTTACCTCAAAAATAATCTGCTGCCTCGTTTTGTTTGTTTTCTCATGGGAACTAATGGCTCGTTATTTCTTATTTTATTATTTAATTTTAGTAAAAAAATTGTCTGGAGTTCTGTCTAAATATTAATACTGGGCAATGATTAATCGCATCTAAAATAAAAGGTTCGTGTACATAGTATGTGTCTGTATTTATTATATTTATGCATATTTAAATACACGTACATGTGTATATATTTAAGAAAGTTAAGAAAACGTAATGTTTGTATATTAAATAAAGACATAAGACGTAATATAATTTCTATATTAAATGCATAATATGCACAGTATGCACGTATAAACAAAATCGTTTATTTTGGATGCGATTTAATCGCGATTAACAGCACGACTAAAAAAACATGGAGGTTACTTCTGTTATATTAGTGTATTTATTTTTATATGACGAAAAACTGTGGATGCACATGCCTTGCTTTTAAAATGACTTGCGTCAAACAATCACGTATTTCCAGTCCCGTCAATATAGGCTGAAATATCTATATAGCTTCATCCATAGTATTAGTGATGCATAATCATGAGCTCAGCGGTGAGATTTGTTTCAGCGTGACTCTTGTTTGTGGCTTGTCAGGCGAACGTGTCTCATCTTGCTGGTATGCAGCAATTAGTAGCTTGATGTGAGATGCCTTCGAGGCCTGATACCAAACGTGCATTGAAGTATTCGCTGAGGTTTTGTTTTTTTGTTTTGTTTAGGGTGTTTCTGCTCTTGTTGTCGTCTGGCTATATCGGCCTGCGTATCGTGGCCTTAGAGGAGCAGCTGACGTCTCTCGGAGCGCTTCCTGAATTCACCTTACAAAGCAGGTAAATACTGTCTGGCTACGTTGATATTTTGTGTGTAAAAACCTGAAGCAGATCATGTTATTAATTTTTTTTTTTGTTTTTTCAGGTACAAAGAAACGTAAGAGATCTCATTCATCAGAGCTTTGGAAAGAACCACCAAAACCCGTTTTTGAGGATCCACTACCCGCCCCCCGGGAATGCTGTGAAGGACCTTTATTTGCACATGCACCAGCGAACTCTGCGTCTTTGCCAAGAAAACCACCGCAGGCACACGCTATCGGGGCGCTGGTGTTGACCAAACACGGGCATGTCTTCTCTTGCAGACGTTCGGTTTGTGTTCGCGCTGCTGCGACTCACCCTAAAACAACCAAAGACAACGGGTTTGTCTCGGAGGACCATCAAAGACGATCAAAAACGAACTTTTTCTGTGGAAAAACATTTCATTGCATCGCCTTCGTTTGACCACTATTACAACCACCAAAAAAGATTCAAAGAATTTTTATTTTCTTCTCAAGTTCCTTATTTCTGTTTTTTTCATCACGCTTTCGTTTATTTAGTTTATTTTCTTCCACTTTTTTTTCTTTCTTACAATGGTTGCGATATCACTGGTTTCAGTCTAACGATTAAAAAAAGAGCTAAGCTATCTAACCAGTGCTTAGTCATTGCATCCACTTTTACGATCATCAAAAGTTAGCGCAAATAACTTTGTCAAATAAGTTTATGCGATTATCATTTATTTTTGGTTCTGCTGTTTAAAAATAGCTAAGCTAGCTAGTCAACTCTTACTCATTACAGCGCCTACTTGAACACTATTACAACAATCAAAAGATGTCGCAAATAACTTTATCATAAAAGGGGCTGTAATGTTATTAGTGGTTTCGGTTAAACGATAAAAAGAGCTAGCTAGCCAACTCCAACTCATTGCAGCACCTTTGTTCAAATTAAGTTTAATCAAACGTTCTTATTTTTGATGGCTAGCTTTATTTTGAGCTTTCTTTGGTTTCATTTTTCCTCGCAAAGGTTTTTTTTCTATAAGTGGTTGTGATATCCCTGGTTTAATTTTAACGATAAAAAAGAGCTAAGCTAGCTAGCCAACCCTTACTCATTGCAGCGCCTTCATTTTGTCACTTTTATGTCCATCAAAAAAAAAAATTATTAATAACGATTATGTATAAGGGATTGTGATTTATTACTGGTTTTGGTTTAACGATAAAAAAAAAAAAAGAGCTAAGCTAGCTAGCCAGCCCTTAGTGTTATTGTATGTTGTCTATGCACAAGAAATGCTCAGATCAGGTATTTAACAAGTTTTTGTAACATTTCTTTTCTTTTTATACTTTAAGGAGACGAAGTAGTCTGACATGTTGGCCTTTTTCGTAATTCCAAAAAAAAAAAAAAAAAAAAGATTGTATTGTGCAAGAAGAGATGGATGTGGTATTGTTAAACGTCTGATTTGCGGCTAAAGCCAAGCATGCATGTTTGCGCAAACCCAAACGGAACATTTCCATTCAGGACTCATGACGAGACGAATAACGATACTTGACGAAAATTACGTGGTCCAAAATATGCATGATTTTGTGTGTGTGTGTATGCCTTCGTCTGTCGCAATATGTTCAAGAGATGAGTGACGTGTAGCCGTTTGAGTGCACTTTATAGTGTGGGGGTGCTCTCCAGTCCTAAAGGGGGCACTATATTAAGGTTCCGGGGCATTGGGTGGTGCTAAGAACCTCTCGCTCAGGGCCGGGACTGACTCGCAATGCATCATGGGATTGCCGCCCCGCAGTTTTGGTACCTTGGTCATCTGCTGGCGGACTCGCTCTGCTGGTTGCCGGTGGAATTGACACGGATAAACTCTGAGAATTTCTTGTGCGAATGAATGCATGCTTTTTCCTAAAATGGAGATTACTTGTTGGACTGATCCGTTTAAATGGATTCGCACAACATTTCATCCAGTCGCGGGGAAGCCACAGCCTCAAAGTCCCCTGAGCGACTGCCTAATAACCACAATGCAAGAATCCCAACTTTATTAATTTGTTTATATTGCACTATTAGTGTTGTTGTTGTTGTTTTTTTGTATCAATATGTCGTTAAACATCTTGTTTGATCTATTTATTGCCTAATGTTTAATTCAAAGTAGTCTCTGTGAGATTGGCTTTGGCATTGTTTGAATAAATCAAGTGCTAAGGAAATTAGTGTCTCCATTGTTTATTTAGCTCTATAATTATCCCAACTGGAATTTGTTTATGCGAGTTACAGGATGTCCCACTCTTATGTTGCAGGGATCATTAATTTTGTTCATTGAACAGGCACTTGTTTTCTGTTTCTAAAATATGCAAAGTTAGAAATAAGAGCGAAACTGCATTGGGTATAATAGCAGCCTCACTAATATTAATGACATTAATGCTACGTTTATAGTTTTATATCCATTTTATGTCTCTTTATGTTGACTACTGCTCATGGTAGAACCTTACACTGAATATTTAAGCACAGCATGCAATAACTTGTGTGGTATGTGTTTGAATCGCTAAAAAGAATCGAATCGGAGTCGCCAGCTATGCGCTGGCTTTCCAGCATAAAAAGATCCGAGTCTTTCATTTAGGATTCGGACAGCAATGTTCTCTATTGAATAAACGTACGCTTCATTCATGCACTCTGCGTATACAAATAAAACGAGAATCGTGCAATATGGTCGCGCTGTTTTCAAGAGTAATTAAACTAATTATTTTGATTGCACGGTAACATGTAACTGCATGTGAATGTATTCCTGCCTGTGACTATTATGCAAATCAGACAGTGGCACTGACAAAACCGTGCACGTCTTCAAGCACTCAAAACGGAGTTCCATGTTAGTCTGGTAAGTTTTTAGGCATCTGGAGATGCACACAAATTGAAAAAACCGTAGAGGAAATTAAGAACACGTGTAACCACTGCGTTTGTGTGTGTGTGTGTGTGGATGCAGACGCCTTCACGCAGAAAGCACAGCAGGACGAAGATCATCCCATAACAAAAAAGCGTGTTTATGTAATCTGATCGACATATCTAGGGATATTTGCAAAAGCGTGGCGCATTTATCTCTTCAGTCTGGAAAAGGAAATGCATGTTGATGCATGACCCGTTATTTAGGACCTATATAGGCTTACAATTTAGCTGTTTTTTGTGCTTGTGCAATTCTCTGCAGTTTCATCGGGAACGATTACTACAATCGTGAAAAGGTATGCGAGTTTGCTGATCTTTGCTTTCTTTTGTTATATGGGGTTGACTGTTTAAATAAGACGTTTTTCAGAAGGTTAAATAGAAAGTGTATATAACGAGAGCGAGAGAGACGTTTTTTGCCTGCTTTAATGCAATTCAAGAGTTAACGGTGTGTTCTTTGCTCTTCAAGGCTAAGCATCATGCGAACAGTTGCATGACTTTCAAACACTTAAAGATAACGGGTGCTTCGCTATTAATGCCATGCGTTTGGAAACCCAGTAAGTGCGCCTTTTTTTCTTTTTTTTTTTAATCATGGAGCTAATTCCGATTTTTTTTTTTTTCGTGCAATTGCGGTTTTACATTACGCTAATTCTAAAAGTGCTTATCAGGATCGCATCGTATAAACTTTAGAGCAGTCTTTTGAGATAAAGTCAGAATTGCTGGATATAGACTCTTAGGCGCGGTTTCCCAG
>JAUMHP010000079.1:1441050-1452712 GCA_032361065.1 Enteromius trimaculatus | reverse complement strand
GAGAAATAAATGTGTGATAAATGTGTGAATGTGATCATACAGGTGAAGAGACTCTTTACAATCAAATAATGCAGCATCTGCTGGAACTAAGGGGATGGGAGATGTCATAGACTAATTGGTAGATCTATTGCTAATTATAGCCAATTTCATACTATTGTACTATTACCATTACAATCATCGATGCTTCCACTTCTTCCATCTCTGTGTCCACTACTGGTTTCATTATATTATTATATTTCTGCTAGGGTTATTAGTTATTTGTTCTGTCACATTAAAAGTAGTATATCATGTCATAACCATTACTGGATCCTGGATCTGTCTCATTATACTGAGGTTAACATCTACTGCTCCTCTTGCTGTTTAACATTGTATTATAACATCACTACTATTGTATATTGTACTGCTTCCTGTTCAATATTTAGTGCAGTTATGTCTATATTGTGTAGTTTTAAGATTAATTGATTAAAACAGGAGTTTTCACACACAGTGAGTTTGTGCTGAACTGATGATGGCTTCAGTCTTTAGAAATGTTTTTTTATTCACAATTTAAAGAAAATTTGTTTTCCATGTTTTTTTCTACTGTTGTGGAAAATAAGCAATTTTTCCTTTTTGTAAGTCTGCTCTTCATATTTGTGTAACACCCTTGTATGTGAACACATAGTTATTCAGAAAGAAGAACACTTTAAAGACGCACTCAACTGTTTGTCAAACAAAGCTTTGTTTGTGTATCCTATCTCTCTCATTCGCCACAAATACAAATATTCCATAGTATTCTCATATTTGCGATGTAACATATTTAAAACTATGTATTTTTTAGTGTAAATCAAAGACGTACATTCCAGTGGTGACAGAGGCGGCGCTGATGTTTGCTTCACTGTATTTCATTTTAATAAAGTACCAACTGAGCTGTGAGGCTAGCAACACTGTGTGTGTGTATCCTCACCAGCAGAATCAACTTTAAAGTTACTGTCTTAATAATAATGAATAACTGTATAAAGGTCTGCTTTTATTTGTGTAACTCATAATAAAAACAAAACTTGCTTTTATAAATACAAGAGTGTGTTACTTCCTACCATTTGAGTTTCTTTCTGAACAAATGAAGCATATCAGAAATGAAGTGAAACTCAGCAGATAAACCACATTACCTGCACCGTTTCCTCGTTTATCTGTGAACCAAATCAATATTTCAACAATTTATTCCTTGTGTTTATGTACAGCAGATTAAATATAACATTATGAAATAATATTTAGTATTTTCACATCACATCTGTGTATCGTGTCATACCTAATTTATGTAATATACTATATATAAATATATAAAAGTACTGTCTGTTCCTTGGTTTAAATAAAAGCAGGCTTGGTGAGTATAGTGTTAAAAGTGTTAAGTTTTATTTTAAATCAAACATGAAGTAAATTTAGTAGCTTTAGTAGTTCATAGTGTTGTTTCTAATCATTAGTTTATAGTAATATTCCTTTTATTTATATCCATTTAACACATATAATAATACAGATATGAAACATTGACATACTGTGTTAAGAATAAGATTTGACGCATTTTTTATGAACATAAATGATTAAATGTGTAATCACAAAAAGTTTATGACAAAAATATGTAAAAAAATTAAACAAACTGTAAACAAAGATTTGTTTTGTTTGTTTGTTCTGTTAAATGTAAATCAAGATAAATAGTAATTCAGTGTATTTGTGTGTGTTGTGCATCAGTGTTTGAGAAGCTTTACTGCTGTGTTTCTGTGTGTTTGATGTGGATCTGATAATAAATCATTCCACATCTGAGCGTGTTTTGTGTCTGAACACCATCTACTGGACAAACAGATCATAACTCCTGAGCAGTAATGCAGTATTAAATCATGCTGAGAAATAAACCCTCTACCAAAGAAAGAGTTCAGAAGCTGTTTATTTCATGTTGAGGTGTCTGAGTCTCAGCTGTCAGAGACGCTCACAGGCGCCGGTTCAGAGACGCTCTTCTGATACGCACAGAGCTGCAGGACACCTGAAACACACAAACACTTACTGTGACACATAAATATACAAAAACAAGGAACTGTTTCTCATGATTTTTGTTTTTACAGTTATTATGAACTATCATTAATTAATTTTGTTTGAAATTTATTTTTATTTTTACATGAGATTTTCAAAACTGCATTTTATTTTCATTGAATTTGAGGAAATAAGGAAAAAAGGAAATAAGCAGGAAGCAACCTTTTTGAATACTACTGTAGTATGAAAAAAAAGCTTATTTACAATTTTTTTTTATAAAAAAAAAATAATATATACACAATATACACACACACACACACACACACACACACACACATATATAAAAAAAAAATTAAAATGTACCTGCTCCAAAAGCCAATATGATGCCAATCCAAGCCAAGATATAAGACCATGAGAATCTCCAGTCGATGTAGCGTTTGCCGAAGAAGTTGACGGTCATGCCGGTGTAGATCGCCAAAGCCAAGAGCGCAAGAAATCCTGCAGAGACCCAATGAAAAGTGCAAAAATGAAGTGAAAAATAATAATTCTAAAAGCTGTTTAAATATTAATAGATACAGAGCATAAACCCCATTATCATATCATCACAGAGAGTACTGTGTGTTTTGTGTGTATTTCTGACCGGACAGCAGCAGGGCGATTCCTCCGGTCCGCACTCGTCGGCTCCGGGGGCGTTTGGATGCAGTGACACCCAGAAGCACTCCAGCGAAGCAGCCCAGCACCGACAGCAGCATGAAGGCCCGCGTGGCGTCCCAGAATGCTGTGGGATAAACACAATTAATACACTTCATGTTCGCTCCGAGTATGGCCTTCCTCGAGGAGCCATGAACTGATTAAAGCGGACTACAGCTTCTGACATCTACCACAGAAACGAAGATTAAAATAAATTATATAATAACAATAATAATAGGCATTTGCAAAAATAGAATAAAAATGTTATATATATTTTTATAAATATATTAATAGTGAAAGAACATGAAGTGAAATTATATGATCAAAAACATACATATATGTTATTGGTAATTGATATTGGGAGAACCTCTCCTTGGATCGCCACCTTACCTTGGTGGAGGGGTTTGGGTGCCTGAATGATTCTAGAAGCGGTGTTGTTGGGGGCTATATGGGGGCCAGACAAAGAGCGGTCCAGAAACCCCATATGGAGAGAAGAACAACAAGAAATGTGACGTCACCCGGTACGGTGCAGCCGGGGCCCCACCCTGGATCCAGGCCTGATTTACCCCACGTCCAGCCCTAAGGAGCGACGTGGGGCCGTCCTCCTGTGGGCCCACCACCTGCAGGAGGGACCATAAGGGGCCGGTGCTTTGTGGGTTGGGCGGTGGTCGAAGGCGACCCAATCCACGACCCAATCATCGGACACAGAATCTGACTCTTGGGACATGGCATGTCACCTCACTGGGGGGGAAAGAGCCGGAGTTAGTGCGGGAGGTTGGAGATACCGGAGATAGTCGGGCTCACCTCCACGCGCAGCTCGGGCTCTGGAACCCAACTCCTCGATGGCGGGTGGACTCTCCACTACTCTGAAGTCGCCCGCAGTGGGAGGCGGCGGGCTGGTGTGGGCTTGCTCATAGCCCCCCAGCTTAGCCGTCATGTGTTGAGTTCACCCCGGTGAACGAGAGAGTCGTTTCCCTGCGCCTTCGGGTCAGGGTTAGGTCTCTCACTGTTGTTTGTGTCTACAGGCCCCCCCCTGAGTGGACTATGTTCTCCGCCTCCAATGTCGATGCAGCTGTTCGAAGCGGTGGCCGCAGAGTCTCCAGTGCCTGTCGTGGCGGCAACCCACATAAGGGATGCCGGCAAGCTGAATAAGGATTCCTATCGAGCTTGGTTGGGATCCTGAGGCAGCTGATAGGTACAGGTATGGGAGGAGTTCTGCGAGGCCCTGGAGAAGGACTATCGATCGGCCTCAAAGAGGTTCTGGCAAACTGTCGGGCGCCTCAGGAGGGGGAAGCAGTGCCCTGCCAACACTGTATACAGTGGGGGTGGGAATTTGCTGACTTCAACTGGGCAAGGCACCGGGAGTGGATGAGATCCGCCCTGAGTACCTTAGGTCTCTGGATGCCGTGGGGCTGTCTTGGCTGACACGCCTCTACAGTATAGCGTGGAGGTTGGGGACAGTGCCTCTGGACTGGCAGACAGTGGTGGTGGTCCCTCTTTTTAAAATGGGGGATCGGAGGGTGTGTTCCAACTATAGGGGGATCATACTCCTCAGCCTCCCCGGGAAAGTCTATGCCAGGGTACTGGAGAGGAGAATTCGTCCGATAGTGGAACCTCGGATTCAGGAGGAACAATGCAGCTTTCGTTCTGGTCATGGAACACTGAACCAGCTCTATACCCTCTTTAGGGTACTGGAGGAACCGTGGGAGTTTGCCCAACCAGTCCACATGTGTTTTGTGGACTTGGAGAAGGCATTAGACTGTGTCCCTCGCAGTGTCCTGTGGGGGGTGCTCTGGGAGTACGGGCTTTGCTAAGGGCTGTCCGGTCCCTGTATGACCAGAGCAGGAGCTTGGTTCGCATTGCCGGCAGTAAGTCAGACTTGTTCCCAGTGCATGTTGGACTCCGGCAGGGCTGCCCTTTGTCACCTGTCATGTTTATTATTTTCATGGATGGGATTTCTAGGCGCAGTCAGGAGCAGGAGGGGGTCCGGTTTGGGGACCACGGGATCGCATCTCTGCTTTTTGCGGATGATGTTGTCTTGTTGGCTTCTTCGAAACAAAGACCTACAGCGGGCACTGGGGCAGTTTGCAGCTGAGTGTGAAACGGCTGGGATGAGAATCAGCACCTCCAAATCTGAGGCCATGGTTCTCAGCCAGAAAAGGGTGGCCTGTCCCCTTCTGGTTGGTGGGGAGTTCCGGTCTCAGGTGGAGGGGTTTAAGTATCTTGGGGTCTTGTTCACGAGTGAGGGAAGGATGAAACGGGAGATCACCAGATGGATCGGTGCAGCTTCTGCAGTAATGCGGTCGATGTACCGGTCTGTCGTGGTGAAGAAGGAGCTGAGCTACAAGGTGAAGCTCTCGATTTACCGATCAATCTACGTTCCTACTCTCACCTATGGTCTTGAGCTTTGGGTTATGACCGAAAGAACGAGATCCCGGATACAGGCGGCCGAAATGAGTTTCCTCTGCAGGATGGCTGGGTGCTCCCTTAGAGATAGAATGAGGAGTTCGGTCACATCTGTTCCGGATGCCTCCTAGACGCCTCCCTGGGGAGGTGTTCCGTGCATGTCCCACCAGGAGGAGGCCCCAGGGACGACTCAGGACACGCTGGAGAGACTATGTCTCTTGGCTGGCTTGGGAACGCCTCGGTGTTCCCTCAGAAGAGCTGGAGGAAGTGTCTGGGGAGAGGGAAGTCTGTGCGTCCCTGCTTAGACTGCTGCCCCCACGACCCGGTCCCAGATAAGCGGAAGAAGATGGAATGAAATGGAACCAATTAATTAATTACATTTTCTTCAAATATTGATTTACCCAGGTGGATACAGACGTTTTTTTTGTTTGTTTTGATATGCATGTAAAATTGCACGTCTTGGGGGGGGAGATAATGCTTATTGTGTCAGTTAGCTATTTTTGTTAAACCAAAACAAAAAAAAAAGCATACAAAATAAAATGTGTTTATTCTTGCAATTCTGACCTACCCATATAGATTCAAAATATATAATTAAAAACCATGCTATATTTGTATAATTTCCACTTATTTTTTCTGCAAGTTTACGGCACTCACCCACGGTCAGCGTGTGGGCGTGGCACTTGCGATTGATGCAGAACCTCCAGAGGCCCTGATTGGCTGCGTTCCCTGAGTAGCGATACTGCATCCAATAGTCAGTAGCCGTGGAGATGACGAGGAGCACGAGGGCCGCCGCTCCACACAGAGAGGCCCCGCCCACCAGAGAGAACACCATCAATCAGAGGATCACAACGCCCTCCTGCACACACACACACACACAGCTGACTAACTAATGAAACAACTGCTTACTAACTGATCGACAGTGGAAGAACTGGATTTAAGTGTGCACACCAGACAATGAAAGATTGTAAAAACACATAGCAACCGCATGGAAACGTGCAGATAACCAATCAGAACGCTTTAGTAAGCATATACCAAAATCCTGACAACCAAATAGCAAGTTTTGCGCAAGCAAACGCCGCTAATATTTTCGGTAAAAATCAATTTGAAAATATTTCCCTAAAAAGAGATTTAGTGTGATTTAACGTGATTTTCTTTTCATGATAAAAAAACTTTAAATATGTATATCAACTTTAAATAAAATATCAAATTTTTACTATTACACATAGGAAATGAATTTTAATGGATATATTAGTAAATAAAAAACAATAATAATAATACTAAATTGTCCGGTAAATAAAAAGTATCTGTCATTTTATAACAAATACATTAAATGTATTAGTAAAACATACACATATATATAAGATATTATAGGATGAATTAAATATATGATAAATGTACAACATACAAACAATAACAATGAAAGGATAAATTAAATAACAACATAATAAGTATATAGTTAAAATAATAAACTACATGTATTTGTGTAAGTTTAATAACAAATATACAATATATAAACAATACTAATACATTTTAGGACAAATTAAAAGTATTTGTGTAATTTGTAAATATAAACTACAACATGTAAATACTACTTCTAAACTAGAGGATGAAATAAATCCAACTGTTTAGTTTTGGTAATAAATATACAAGACATTAACATATGTATATTTTCATAATTTGTAACAAAAAATTGCAAGACATTTTCAAGAGGTGTCACAACGGTTTTAGACATTTTGAACTACTTATTTCATTAATATAGTTATAGATTTTTGCCTCTTAAATCAATATGACGTTTAAAAGTATTTTAATTGCATCATTATATTTTTATTTATCATTGTATACCACAATAGCATGCAGAAATTAATTTAGCTTCCAATGAACATTTCATTAATGCCATATTAAATGTCTAATGGTGAAAGATTATTATATTATTGAAGGCACTTTTAGATAGATATATACGATGATACAAGAAAAAAGTAGTGAGTAAACTACTCCAAAAATTATTACTAATGTAAACCTCAATGCTTTTTCAGTTCACTACTAACTTTTTCCAAACAACCCGTGTGGCTGTGGTCCTCCAGCGGGTCCCTACAGCCTCCATCGCTTTGTTTATGAACAAAAGCCGTTCTGTGCGATCAGCATTTGGCTCGAATCGAGCCGATCAATCAAACTTCATCCGTTCATCATAAGAGCGTTCTGAATGCGAAGCGTTTGCGCAGCACAAACAGGATCAGCACATTTCAGACTCGAGCTGAACGCTGCCAAACACACACAGTGTCCACAAATTAATCATTCACAGACAAATAAGAGAGCCATTCACGATGAAAAACGTGCCATAAACGCATCGCAAACGGACACGGAGAACAAACCGCGCTTTTGTTCCCGCCAATGCAAGGATTTAAAAGACAAGTGTAACGGTCAAATCATTCCAAGACTCCCTTCAAACAGCAACGGACTTTCCTCATAAAACACCTGCTAAAGTAGATAAAAGTGTGTTAAAAGGGTCAAGTCAAGTTAATGACATCCCATCTGTCTTCATGTACCTCTCTGACGGTCTCCTGCGAAGATTGCGCTCCGTGCGCGCGATTCTGGCGTTTTTAAGCCCACTGCGCCACGCCGTCATTGTTTGGGCCACAATAGAGCGAATCATCCAGTCAGACATGTGAGATGTGAGGTAATCCGCATCTTTCACAGCAGCATCTCGTCCTGTTGTTTACTCGTTCTCTCTCTCCTCACAATCTCTCCAGTCTTCTGCGTCACCGGCTCCCGCGGCGTGGGACGTTTCGTGACGCGCGTCGACGCCTTCGGTCTTCCTCCTTTGACTGGAGGTCAACTCGATCCAGAACTCTTGGACCTGGGGGTTTGAAGGATGAAGACGCGTCTGCATAACATTTACATATAGTTAAACGCGTAGCTCATGAACAAACTAGTCGGCAAACACATGTTGCCTCATGGAAAGCCAAATTTAAACCTTACTGCAATGTTGCATTTATGTCAGCAAAGTTTCTTGGCAGAGGACATAATGTCGGTTTCTGTTAACCAAAAGCTAAATTCAGCTGAATTCTGTCAAAATGTGAATCAATTCTCTTTGCATTTGAGGTGTTGATCAATTTTGTAACAGTTAGATCTTCATTTGATAGTGAAATAAATCACTTCTTGCACTAATGCGTTTAGAAAGCCTACAGTAGTTTTTGGAGATTAAGACTCACAGTTCTATCAACACAAATAAAGATATGGAAAAAAAGGTTTTAAAATGAAAATTAACGATTATATTTTACAATTACACATCCAAATACATGTGTAGATGTACTTTTAGGTTTACTTTTTTTAATTTAAAAAACACTAAAAACACCCCCCCAGCAAGATGCTGCCACCACCATGCTTCACTGTTGGGGCTGTATTGGACAGGTGATGAGCAGTGCCTGGATTTCTCCATACATACCGCTTAGAATTAAGGCCAACAAGTTATATCTTGGTCTCATCAGACCAGAGAATCTTATTTCTCACCATCTTGGAGTCCTTTAAGTGTTTTTTTTTAGCAAACTCCAAGCAGGCTTTCATGTGTCTTGCACTGAGGAGAGGCATCTGTCGGGTTACTCTGCCATAAACCCAGACTGCAGTGATAACTTGCTACAACTTTCTCCCACCTCCAGGCTGCATCTCTGGAGCTCAGCCACAGTGATCTTTGGGTTCTTCTCCCCGATAGCTCAGTTTGGCCAGACGGCCAGCTCTAGGAGAGTTCTGGTTTCCCATATGTCTTCCATTTAAGGATTATGGATGCCACTGTGCTCTTAGGAACCTTAAGTGCAGCAGAAATGTTTTTGTAACCTTGTCCAGATCTGTGCTTTGCCACAATTCTGTGTCTGAACTCTTCAGGCAGTTATTCTCATTTGGCCTGACATGCATTGTGAGCTGTAAGGTCTTATATAGACAGGTGTGTGGCTTTCCTAATCCAGTCCAATCAGTATAATCAAACACAGCTGGACTCAAATCTCAAGGATAATCAGAAGAAATGGACAGCACCTGAGTTAAATATATTAGTGCACAGCAAAGGGTCTGAATATTTAGAACCATTTGATATTTCAGTTTTTCTTTTTTAATAAATTTGCAAAAATGTCCACAATTCTGTGTTTTTCCGTCAATATGAGGTGCTATGTGTACATTAATGAGGAAAAAAAATAACTTTAATGATTTTAATAAATGGCTGCAATTAAAAAATGAAAGGGGGTCTAAATAACTTTCTTTATCCACTGTATATGAAAACTATATCAAACCACAGTAATGAAAAAAAAAAATCAATTTTCTTTACCAAAAAATCAATTTGTCATTCAGTTTGCATTTATTTATAACAATCCGAGCAGATTTCTCACATATAAACTGGCATAATTAATTCAGAAAGGTCAGGAAGTTGACGTATCCACCTGACGTTCATATACCACAAAGTATACGTTAAACATAAAAACACGCAGCATTATAACAATGCTGAAAACATCATCAGTCTGAACCGCATCTGACCGCTGGAAGGGCTCAAACCCTTATTTATAATCACACGAGTCAAAGTCTGAACAAAACAGCATGTCATCGGTAACGAAAGGGCGGGGCTGGACAAGTAGATTGGCGTATATCGCTATATACTCGTAAATGACACGAGCAGCTCAATCAATCAGTCTGAACGAGGATGAGACGGGCGTCCATCACTTCTTATTCGCACGTCCTTTTCCTCCCTTCATGCCCCGCCCTCCTTTCTGACCCCGCCCTCCTTTGCCCCGCCCCCTCTGCTCCTTTCTCTGTGTGGCTCTCGTGTCTTTCTTCATGCGCCCGTCCACCACTCGGAAAGCTCCCTTGACTCCAGTGGGACGGCGCACCCTGCGCCCTACACCCTTCTTAGCCACGACGTACGTGAGCTCTCTCTTCTCCTTCCCCACGCCCGCCTTCTTGTAGATGCTGTGAGTGAAAAAAAGAGAAAAAGATTAGTATTGATGAGCTGGGAATGAAAAGAAAGCAGACGTGTGTATGTGTCCAGACAGACCTCTTGAGCTGAGCAACCTTCTCTCGCTCTGAAATATCCACCGTGTTCACCACAGCTTCGGCCTTCTTCTTGGCCTGCTCCATCTTCTTCAAAATCTACAGCAGAAAACACGCATAATGGACCAGATTTAATTTGGTTTCCTGAAATCAAAGTGTTTTTGTAGCACCAGAAAGTGGATAATGATTACAGAGAAACAATGTACATGTCTGTAATGTAATTAACTATAAAAATTATACTGTAATATAATTTAATAATAGGAGCTATAATAATAAATGCCATATTGAAAAGTAAAGCTACCATATATTTCACTGTTACTATTAATAATATTTGTTATTATAATAATAAAAACTACATGGCATTCTCTCTCTCCTCATGCGCTCTTAAATTGTGATTTTCTATTGTTTAAGATGTCTCACCCGTCTCTTCTTTCGTGCTTTGGCCTCTGCGACGCGTCTGACTGGCCTGGCATTGATTTCCCGCCATTTCTGCTTGTATTCCTCCACCATTTCCTTAGTGACAGGAACAGGCCTCTTTCGGTTCTTCCTTTCATCGTCAACAAACCAGGCAGGAACTTCGGTCATATCCTCAGAATTCGCAAACCTACGAGAGCAGCACGAAGACGGTGTTATTACGTCATAAACGTATGAATAACGTAATGATCAAGTCGTTAGCGCATACTACCTGTGGAAGGATCCGTCGATCAGGTCTCGCGCTCGCTTTTTAGACATAGCGATCTGAGCGCCGAGCGCCAAGCCCTCCGCGTCGAGAATTCGCGCACGTTTGTCTGCGAAAAAAAAAGACGACATTTAAATCTACTATTATCAATGAAACTCTCTTTAAATTAAATACGATTCTCAACGGACTTATTTTTTCAACTGGAACGACTTGAAAGCTGTCGTCATCCATCGCTTCTCTCGCGTCGACAGCTTGTTTCATTTGCGCAATTTCACTGTCAGAAAAAAAATCTTTTAAGCAAACAAAATCAAGTATAGAAGTGTTAATATTCAAAAAAATATGCAGGTCTCACCTCTCATCATCACTGCTGTCATCATCTGAGTCGCTGTCCTCTCCATCCGCGTTCACTTCTTGTGAGGGCGTGGCTATTTCCTGTTTCTTCGCGGCAGGCTCCACCTCCTCCACTGCTTTCCTCTTTTTGCCTTTTCCGGTCTGCACAAGCTGAGTTTGTCTGAGTTCGTTCAAGGCATCAGTGTCGCCATCCAAATCCAGCTCGGCAAAGATGCCCTGCGCAACGTAAAGAAAACGTCAAAATCTACCGTAAAATTAACCGTTTAATCTAAATGCGAAATTCACACCTTGCTGAACCACATGTCAGTCTCGCGCTCTCTCTTCTCGTCTTTTCCTTCCAGTTCGACGATTAACTCGTTCCCGTTCACTTCCCCGTCGTCCTGCGGTTCGCTCGAGAACGTAACTCTGCAGTAACGCAAAAATAGCGGTTAATTTCTTGGAAACAACTATTCATATACAGTTGTGAAAAAGTTACAGTTACTACAAAAATAAATAGTTATCATAGTTCTTTAT
>JAUMHP010000079.1:1405769-1436363 GCA_032361065.1 Enteromius trimaculatus | reverse complement strand
ATTTTATTAAAAATATATTAAAATAATTTATAAAAATATATTGTCATATAATCCAATGGAAAATTACATTTTTATTTAAAATATAAATCTTCTGCAAAAACAATTTCACTATTCCCATTGTATTATTTATAGCATATTACTTTTGTTACATCAGTTTATTAATAGTTTAGATTAAATAATGTTTTTGTCATTGAGAGACTACATGAACGTAATTTAAACGAAACGAATGTAAAAGTAGTAAGACATACCTTGGGCTTTTTCTTGCTGACCAGGTCCTTGACGGTTTTCACTTGCACGTCGACCTCTTTGAAAGCGTGCTTGGGGTCGAAGAACTTGTTGTCAATTTTATCCGGAGCCAAAAAACCTGAAGAAAAGATAAATATGTTCATGTAGACAAGCAGAGAGATGAAGAGAAGAAAAAACTGGAGAACAGGTGATGAGTGAAATGACGAATAAAACAAACAAATAGAGATGAGGAATGAATGATAGATAGAAAAAAACGACAGGATAGTTCGAACAAACTAAGAATTATACGACAGAATAACTATACATAAAACGTTAGACAGAACAAAAATAACTGATAGAACAAACAAGTGAAAAATAAATGCATTAAAACAATCATTATGATTAAACAAACTATATAGATAGAATTATAGAATTAATGATAGCTACAAACAAAAGACAAATGATAGTTTGAGGGTCTCACCCTGGCAGACGACGAAGATCTCGGCCGACTCGTTTCTGGAGGCCTGTGGTTTGGTGGCCTGCACCTTCCTGAAGAACTGCTGGAAGATCCACATCAGCGGCTGGTAGTCTTTGGAGCGGAAGACCTTGCTGATGAAGGTGCCTCCTTTGGTCAGGAACTCACAGGCCAGCTTGAGCGCCATCAGACTCAGGTTCGCCTGAGAGAAAGCGTCGTGCTGCCAGTTGGCTCCCACGTTCGGCGCGCCGTCGTTCAGCACCACGTCCACCTTCCAGGTCTGCAGCTCCTTCCTGAGAGCCTGAGGAGAGACGGACGGCACTCAACTCAGCTTCAAAAGTGTTTCGAGGACGAACAAAGCTTTCACTGTGCCCACTGACAACATGTGGAGTAACCCTTTATAGTGAATACCGGACCTGTCTGCACTTCTCTGTGGTGATGTCCTCCTGCAGCGTGACCACGTTCGGGATGGGTTTGATCGGCACCAGATCCACGCCTGAAGAGAAAACAACCACAGCGTCAAACCTGAAGTGTCTTCATCACACACGCTTCACGTCAAGACCACTCACCGATGATCAGGCTGGACACCGGCATGAACTTGGACGCCACCTGCAACCTGAACATGAAGAGAGATCGTCAAACTCTTTCTACATGAACAAATCAGACCAGTTAAACACATACACCAGGTCAAACCGTTTCCTCATGGGTTATATAACGTATAGAAAATGTCCAGCATTTTTTACACATTTGTATTAAATAAAAAAACCTGAAACATGTAAACAGAAAACACAGAATTTCTGAAAAACAATAAAAGATTTCAAAAGGTACTATTAAAAACAGAAGAAAAATATAAATTATTAAAGTTTTCGGAATTTAATTGATTAACGTTTTCATAAACCACTGAAATGCATTACAGAGAAAAAAGAAAAAGACATAATTTGGGAGAAATAAATAGATTTTAAAAGGCCCTAAAAATGTTTTATTAAAGCTTTAATAATCTGCTGTGTTGTTAATTTAATTAGTAATTATTTTAATTAGTTATTAACACTTTTTGGTTACAAAAAGTTAATTTAGTCATTAAATAAAATACAGAAATATTAAAACTAAATAAAAAGACTTAAGAAAAACAGGGAAAATAGAATTTGGAAAAACAATTAACGAAATTCAGAGAAGATACGGCTTTTATTTTAATGTCATTGGTTAAGAATAAAACAGAATTTGGAAAACAATAAAACTAAAATTTGGGAAAGAACGTAACAGAATTTAGGGGACAGTGAAACTGGCTTTCAAACCGGTCCAACATTAACTAGTAGGTTAGTTTACCCACCATCCTCCCGGAGCCGCGCACAGATCCACCAGAGCTCGAGCTTTCTGAAGAAACTGGAACTTCCGGTTGAGCTGAATGAGTTTGAAGGACGATCTGGAGCGATAACCTGAGATGTAGCACGATATAAAATGAGATTACACTCATCACAAACACGACATTCCCACAGCCTAGCCACGTCATTACCGTGATATTATTATGACACTCTGAGGAATATCATGTTAACATGATCTTAAGTAACGCCCGTTTTTACTGGAGTAAACAGTAAAAGGTACACTACCCTACTAACGTGGTACTCCGGGATCTCACGCGCGTGGGTCTTAACGTTCATGTTTACGCGACTCACCTGTTTCTTTTGCGAGGTGGTAGAATTTATCCTTTCTGGTTTTCCCGACTTTTAGTTTTTTACCCATGATTTCTGTATGAATTTATCAGTTTCTTCGCTTTTTTCGGACACTTTACACCGCGCAGCGCCGCTCGACTCCAGCCACTGCCACACGTGTATTTTTGCGGCGCCCAGAGATGACGTCAATGCCCTCAAATATCACGTCATCTTAGTCGTATTTTCTTTGGCGCTTAAGGTCTTGTTCGGTTTTGAGTATGTTGACTATGTGTTTGGAGGGTGGAATTTAGCAAAAATAAATAAATTAAATTAAATTAATTAAACGTTTATATTCATTTCCTTTTCCTCTTTACTTTTATTATTCTGTTTTTCTATTTTTTGTATTTCTATTCTTGTATTTTACTGATTGCATAAATGTGAATAATAGCAAACAACGAAACTACGACATTTTTTTATTAAACGTCTCAAAATTCAAGTTCTTAACATGTTCCTCATATTTACACATTTTGCAAATACAAATTAAGTAAAACAACTTTCGAATGAAGTGAAATAAATGATTATGATTGTAAATGATAAATGTGAGACTAGCATGCAATTAATTTAAACAATTTGAAAATGTAATGTTTTAGACTAAAACAAAGATAAACAGGGACATTAAAAAAAAAAACACGGGGGCGTGGCCTCGCCTTATGCATCATCAGAACCAGACAGCGACGCGGTCACGTGACCCCCGCATAGAAGCCTCCAGATCAAAGATGGCAGCGTACATGCGAGCGTGGAGAGCGTCCAGTCCAGCGTCCAGAAACGCCTCCTCAGTCATGATCAGAGCGGGCTTAAACGCTCTCTTCCCGCGCTCTTCCCCGGGCGTCCTGCGCTCCTACTCCAGCGTCTCCAGCAGAGCGTGGTCACGCAGCGCCAGGGTCACGGCATCCGCGCTGACTGACCGGTGGAGTCGGGTCACGGCGGCGGACTCCCCGGGCTCCAGCTGTCAGCGGCGCTTTCTCTTCGGGAACAAGGGCAGCGGCTTCTCCGGAGAGGACGGAGGCGAGAGCAGCGCGGGGTCCGCCGGAGACGAGGAGTCCGGAGGCGATGAAGGTCCTTACCCTCCTCCTCCTCAGATGACAGCGCTCACGCCGATGCTCGTGCCCGAGGTGTTCCCGAACGTGCCGCTCATCGCCGTGAACAGAAACCCGGTGTTCCCGAGGTTCATCAAAATCATCGAGGTGCCTGAACTCTGAACTCTACTGTGTTTACTTCAGTGTTTACGGCTGTCTTGAATCTGACGGCTGGTCGCCAGGGATTTCATCAGCCTCAGATGGAGCTCTAGAAAGTTCTCTGCGACTAGTAGTGGCTGGTTTAACCTGGTTAAATATTTGTCAGTGCTTGTATATGTGATATTAAGTCGTTTTTCTTATTTTATATACTCTAAAAATCTATAGAGAACTTTTTATTGCAATCTTTTCATGATTTAGGTTTTATGACATATAGTCGGGACTACTACATGATTGATTATTTATATATTTGTATGTAATTTAAAAAGTAAAAGACAGAACAAATTGTATTTTCTGTGCATTATTATTATTATTTATATATTTATTTTTGGAAATGGAGTATTTTATTGAACCTTCAGACAAAATATAATGTTCATATTTGTTGTGCAATATTAAAAATAAATAAATATATAAGGGCTGTAACAAAAACAAATATCTTGATAATGATCAATTATTCCATTAAATAGGATAAATAAAATAAGTCTCAAGTTTATTAAAATAGTTTTAATTAAAAATATATATATATTTATTTTTGGAAATGAAGCAGTTTTTGAATCTTTAGACAAAATATAAAATAAACACTTTTTAGACGTTTTCATGTTTTTGAGTTATTACGGCTGCAACAAATGGTTATTATGATAATTGATTACTATAGTGATTAATTGTCTATTATGTCACGGATTAATCTGTATACTTGAATTATTCTGCTTCTGCTCTTTGAGCAAGTCATTATGTAATTAAAAGTATTACATACAAATAAAGATATCTGGCAAAGATATAATTACTCCCTCATTCACCTTTTGATAATCTATATGAAAAAAGATGTATACATCAACTCATCATTCTTCCGTAAATCACATGAATAAGAAATTAAATAAAGGTTTAAGATGTTTTATTTTTGTATAAATTATTCAATAACTCTTAAAATACCTCATGATGAGGTCACGATCATGGAAACGGTCCTGAGCTGGATCAAGCGTTTCCTCTCTGATGAAATTCTGCTGCTGGTGTGAATGAATGAGATCTCTCGAACAGCGCAGTGCATGAATATCACCGCTGTTCCTGATTGTTAACTGATATTCTGTCATCTTCAGGTCAAAAACAAGCAGCTGATGGACCTGCTGAGGCGTAAAGTGCGTCTGGCTCAGCCGTACGCTGGGGTTTTCCTGAAGAAGGATGATAAGTGAGTGATGGTGGTGTGTGTGTGTGTTGTGGAGGGGGATCAGTGCTGACTCTGTGTGTGTGTGTCGTCAGTAACGAGTCTGATGTGGTGGAGAGTCTGGATGCGGTGTATCACACCGGGACGTTCGTGCAGATCCACGAGATGCAGGACCTCGGGGACAAACTGCGGATGATCGTGATGGGACACAGGAGGTGATGCTTGAAATTGTATTTAAATGTTCCACCACGAAACGCCTCCAGAGGGAAATCTGAATATCTGTTTTCAATATGAATGTGCACCATCTCGGTGTGCTGCTGGAGATGTGGCTCTGACCTCTGACCTCTCTCAGGATCCGTATCAGTAAGCAGCTGGAGGTGCAGCCGGAGCCGGACGAGCAGCTGGAGGACGAGGCCGAGCCCAGAGCCGCGCGGAGGAAGCAGAAGCGCTCTCGTAAAGACTCGGCGACGCTGGCCGAGGTGATGGAGGAGAAGGTGCGGGACGCCGAGTTTGTGGTGGAGGCTCTTCCTCTGCCTGGAGTCCTCATGGTGGAGGTGGACAACGTGATCCACGACGACTTCCAGGTCACAGAAGAGGTCAAGGTCAGCGGCATTATTGGGTCTATTCTTGCTTTAAGCGTCTAGGATAGCGTAAGTGCTAGGATTAATTCATGCTCTCTCTTGGGTTAAACCAGGCCCTGACTGCGGAGATCGTCAAGACTATCCGGGACATTATCGCTCTGAACCCCTTGTACAGGTAAGACTGATCGAAGAGGGTGTTCAGGACCGCATCTTAGGCACCGCTCGTGAACGTGTTTGTCTTCTAGAGAGTCCGTGCTGCAGATGATGCAGGCCGGTCAGAGAGTGGTGGACAATCCCATCTACCTGAGCGACATGGGAGCGGCGCTGACCGGGGCCGAATCGCAGGAGCTACAGGACGTCCTGGAGGAAACCAACGTACGTTAACCACCCTCCGAAACGGCTTCTCCGAACGCTAGTGCGCATCTAACCTTAAAACCCGTCTTTACAGATTCCCAAGCGGCTGTACAAAGCGCTGTCTCTGCTGAAGAAGGAGTACGAGCTGAGCAAGCTGCAGCAGAGGCTCGGCCGCGAGGTAAGGGAGCGAGCTCTTGCCGCTCGTCCGTTTGGGCTTGCGTTCGTTTGACGGCCGTTGGTCTCGCCGCGCAGGTGGAGGAGAAGATCAAGCAGACGCACAGGAAGTACCTCCTCCAGGAGCAGCTGAAGATCATCAAGAAGGAGCTGGGCCTGGAGAAGGAGGACAAGGACGCCATCGATGAGAAGTTCAGGGAGAGGCTGAAGGATCGCACCGTGCCTCAACACATCATGGACGTCATTAACGAGGAGCTGAACAAGCTGGGGCTGCTGGACAACCACTCCTCGGAGTTTAAGTAAGAGTATCTATGGGCTACATAATGTTTCTTCTTAATGTCCATGAAAGTGCTCCAGTACCCCAAACTAACTAGTAGGCCACCATAGGCCCACAACAGTTGAGAAAACTCTGCTTAAGGTGGATTTATAGCTGCTCAAAACTGCTTTAGAAGGTTGATCTATTGGGTTACCAGCTGGTGGACCTGGTAGACCACCTCAGTCCAGCAAGAAAGTTAATTTAAAACCAGCTTATGATGGTTTCTAGCTGGTCTTTAGCTGCACCGAACTGTGATAAAAGGTATATCCGTTGGACTACCTGCTGGTGGACCTGGTAGACCACCTTAGATCCACAGAATGGTTAACAAAACTAGCTTACGAATGTTGTTTATAATTTTTTTTGCCTGGCCATTAGTTGCTCCAAGCTACCTTAGATGGTTGATTAGTTGGACTGGATGAGCTCTAGATCTGGACCACCTTAGACCAGCATCAACATTGACAAAACCTTGTATATGGATTTGTCTGCACTAAATTGCTGATTAGTTGGGCCACAAGGTGGTTGACGTCTAGACCATGTTCCACCAAGTAGCTCATTTAAGGTGGTAATTTATTCATTCAAACGCTCCCCTGTCTTAAAATCCCCAGTGTTACCCGTAACTACTTAGACTGGCTGACCTCCATGCCTTGGGGCACCAACAGCGAGGAAAACCTGGAGTTGAGTCGAGCCAGAGAGGTTTTGGAAGAGGACCACTATGGAATGGAGGACGTCAAGAAACGCATTCTGGTGAAAACGCAAGCCTGAGAGCCTTAAACGTTATCCCTTGAGAGTGCCTCCTAAATCCTATTAACCCCGGTCATTGTTCATTCATGCAGGAGTTCATAGCCGTAAGCCAGCTGAGAGGCAGCACACAGGGAAAGATCTTGTGTTTCTATGGGCCTCCTGGAGTTGGAAAGACTAGCATCGCTCGCTCGATCGCCAGAGCGCTTAACCGCGAGTATTTCCGGTTCAGCGTGGGAGGCATGACGGATGTGGCGGAAATTAAAGGCCACAGGTATGTGCTGGTGACCGTTATATAGAGCCAATACTGATTTTCAAACTCTATGTACGTATTTTTGTTTGCTTGTGCATTACAGGAGAACATATGTTGGTGCAATGCCAGGAAAGATCATCCAGTGTCTAAAGAAAACCAAGACTGAGAACCCATTGGTTCTTATTGATGAGGTATGATAACCCTACCTGCGCTAAAAACGTTGGTCTTAATGACGCCGAAACGACTGATACCGTGTTAATCTTTCCGTTGTGCAGGTTGATAAAATAGGTCGAGGTTACCAGGGTGACCCATCGTCTGCTCTACTTGAGCTTTTAGACCCAGAACAGAACGCTAACTTCCTTGACCATTACCTGGATGTGCCCGTGGACCTGTCGAAGGTATAGACCAGCGAAAAGCCACATTTGTCGGAAGGAGACTCTGGTTTGATTGTGTCTTCGTTGGTGTTTTCATCAGGTGCTCTTCATTTGTACGGCCAATGTTCTCGACACCATTCCTGAACCCTTACGAGACCGAATGGAAATGATCAACGTATCGGGTTACGTTGCTCAGGAGAAACTGGCCATCGCGGAGGTACGTTTAATCTCTTTTTATGAATCTGAGCGACTGTTTTTTGGGTCTGCATGGCATTTTGGATCTGTTGTAGTCAATACAACTGGAATGTTCCTGGTTAAACACCGGTAGTTAGTGAGGCATAGGCCTTGTGCTAGTCAGTTAACTCCCTTAAGTCGCTTTAGGGTGGTTGTTTCTGGAAGTACCAAACGGTAGTTGAAAAGCTGTGATCCATGACCCCTGAAGGATGTTTTAATCACCCTCAAGGCATCCTGAGTGTTTATGAGTTTCTTCCTTCAGACAAATTGAATGATCCTTGTTTTATAATGTCAGGGAGTGTTTCTGTTCAAAAGATGTCAAATAAAGCGCATCCATCCATAATAAAACCTGCCCAGGGACTTCCTTTGCTCAGGTAAACAAACTGTTAACTCTTCCGAAGAGATTTTAAGCCAAATACAGTTTGGATTCGTTTGAAAGAACAATGTCGTATACACTTAGGAAGCGTTGAGGGGGAGTAAACGATGGGCTGATTTTAGTTTTTGAGTGAACTCTTCAGAAGTTCCTTCAGGGGGATTGTCCCTCTAACTGAAGTCGCCTCTGAAGAGTCCGTTCGAGTAGAATCAGTGCTGTTGGCGCCTGAACCCGACTCAGTCCTCTCCCGGTGTTTATAATCAACACAGAGATACTTGGTACCCCAGCTGCGAACTCTGTGCGGTTTGGACGAGCAGAAGGTGAAGATCACCCCCGAGGCTCTGAGCGTGCTCATCAGACAGTACTGCCGAGAGAGCGGCGTCAGGAACCTCCAGAAGCAAGTCGAGAAGGTACAACCAACTTCTTTCCCGGTTCAATTGTTCCATGAGTCTGTTATAATGGAGATATAATTTTTATTAATTTTTGAATAAAATAAATAAATTAAATTTTATTTATTTGATATTTAATCT
The DNA here is from genome assembly GCA_032361065.1 of Enteromius trimaculatus. NCBI lineage: Eukaryota > Metazoa > Chordata > Actinopteri > Cypriniformes > Cyprinidae > Enteromius > Enteromius trimaculatus. The sequence goes on along the minus strand of JAUMHP010000079.1, from coordinate 1,427,639 downwards.
AATTACCTGAATCATGAAACACAAGTTAACAGCAATTTATTAAATGTTTAATATAAATTACGTTTTAATTTTTAAGGCCTTGTGACATGATTTTTTCCCCCCTCAAATTCAGTATTATTATTAATAATTTATTTAACTATTTATTTATTTATTTATTTTTATTTATTTATTTTACCAATTTCTGCTTTCCATTAGTTGGTTTTGATAAATTATAATAATGAAAAACAATTCTAAAATGTAAAGATTGTATTAAAAATACTTTATTTGTATTTTATTACTACTTAATTGTTAATTGTTTAAAGTTTTCTGGTAAATAGTCCTTGAAAATACCATTTTAATAATTTTATTATTATTAATTTATGCGATTCTGTGCATCTGTGCCATTCATTCACATACAAGATTCATATTTAAATACTACTCGGACAGCCATTAATTCCACGATTCCACCTGCTCTCTCCGCTCCGTGGAAATCGTGAGTGTTTAGCAGGTCTAGCTAAGTTTGGTACCTCTGCAGGTGTTCCGGAAAGTAGCGTTCCGGATCGTCAGCAGCGAGGAAACCGAGGTGAACGTCACTCAGGAGAACCTTCAGGATTACGTCGGGAAGCCCATCTTCACTGTGGACCGAATGTATGATGTCACACCGCCGGGAGTCGTCATGGGACTAGCATGGACAGCAATGGGTAAGGGTTCAAGCAAGAACTAGTTTCCAGTAGGACTTGTGGGATTTTATTAGCTGGTGTTTGCTATTGTGCTGGTACCTTAAAGACTACGGATTCAAGTGTTCGATATTTTGTATGTTCTGTGGTCAAATTCTTACATTTAATCAATAAATACGAATAATAAGACATTAGGGTTACTATGCAAATTAAACCATTATCAACTTTTTTTTTTATTGCAGCTCAGTTACAAATACATAATGTTTTAATATTTTAAACCTAAAACATTGATGCTTGAAATTATGTAAAATTATATAAAAAAAACTAAATTAAAATGGCCAGTAGGTGGCAGCAGCTGCTGTTAAAAAGTCAGATACACAAAACAGTTTGGCTGTGTTTAGAAAGTACTTCTGTTGGCAAAATAGAGCAAATACAGTCCCTAAAATACAACTTTATTTAGACTGAATCTTGCAGTGAAAGATTGTGCTTTAACACGCTCCAAACATTCTAGATTTAGTAACTTGTGCATGGTTTTTGCAATGTTTTTAAACAGCAGTTACGATATTAGCGCAGGCAATACACATCGCACACCCCGGGTTTCCAGTGAACGTTTGTAATGTTTAGTCGCACCATATTTGGAAAGACATTTAGTCCCCAAAACCTTAAAAGATGCTAAACTCAATACGTTTGTGCTTGTGTTTTAATGAACCGAATCATGCAATGAAAGAACACACTCCAAATGCACTAGTCTTCTAGATGAACTAACTATAGGTGTGCTTCGTTAGGTTTTGCGATACACGCGATTAATTGCGTAAACGGGAACACTCCTAAAGCCGCTTAGTCCACGAAACCTTAAAGAAACGCGTTTACTTTCCCCGCAGGTGGCTCGACGCTCTTCATCGAGACTTCTCTGAGGCGGCCGAGGGAACCGCGAGGAAAAGACGGTCCTAAAGAGGGGTCGCTGGAGGTCACGGGCCAGCTGGGGGACGTGATGAAGGAAAGCGCCAAGATCGCGTACACGTTTGCGCGCTCGTTCCTCATGAAGGAGCAGCCTGACAACGGTTTCCTGGTGGACTCGCACTTACACCTCCATGTGCCCGAGGTGAGGCACTATTCACTCCATCCAGGCTTTACACCGGCGGTGAAAGGGTGTTAAGACTTTGAATCCCAAATCAGTGCCTCCACCTGCTTAAGCCTTCTAGTATCCATATTTAAAACTGGATGACACGAGTGCATTGATTTACTTCAGAAGGACCCACGAAGCATTTTTATGATGCATGCACTTTTTTTGGGCTTGAAAATCTTGGCCCCCATTATAACTCTAACCCGTGTGTCCCTGTAGGAGTGGGGTATGATAACCCTGAGGGAGAAGGTTAGTTAGTGTCGTGTTTTCATCTGTTCAGGGTGCGACTCCCAAAGACGGGCCGAGCGCCGGCTGCACGATCGTGACCGCTCTGCTGTCCTTGGCCACCAGCACCCCAGCGCGTCAGAACGTGGCCATGACGGGAGAAGTGTCCCTGACCGGCAAGATCCTGCCTGTCGGAGGAATCAAGGAGAAAACCATCGCTGTGAGTCATCGCTTTCACTTCAAACTAACGTGTTCACTCTATCTGATGGAAAAAGCTTTTGTAACATTGTAACAAACTTGGGGTCAATATATAATATACAAGTAAGAAATGATAGAAAATAATACTTTTTAGTATTATTTTTATTTTTTATTTAATCCGAAGTGATGCTGAAAATTCGTCAAAAATTCGCATCAAAACAAAGCAGAAAAACACCTTCCTGCTTGAAGACGTGTGAATTAATGTATGTTTGTGTGATTAACAGTCTTAGGATATATATGAACGTGTTTTATTGGTCCGGCAGGCGAAGAGAGCTGGTGTCACCTGCATCATCCTCCCCGCAGAAAACAGGAAGGACTTCTCGGACCTGGCGGAGTACATCACCGAGGGACTGGAGGTGCACTTCGTGGAAAACTACAGCGAGATCTACAAGATCGTGTTCTCTGGACAGTAACACACAGTGCCGTTTTATGTCTTCGGTTCGCCGCGGCAGGAAGTCACGAGCGCCGGGTCCGGTCCTCTCTGTCCTCGTGTCCCGCAGAAGCAGCAGGGAAAGTGTCTCCTGGTTCAGGGGACATGGTCAAGATTCCCGAAAGCTTGGACTCTGGGATCACGAGATCGCTGCTGCGCAGCCTCCAGTCAAGATTTTATATTCCCGCCGCGTTTCATCTCCAGTGTCATGTTTGTAAATAACTGCCTTAACTGTATTTCCTCAAATCATTTACAATAAATATATATATGTATATTATGGAAGAGCTTGTGTGGATGTTCACTCAGCAGGATATATTAGCATTATCGCTAACGATACATGATATTGTAAACGTATCTATTTAAAATTCATTAAAATTTAAAGGTGGTTTACTCAGTACCCTCAGAGTCCAGATTTTCTGATAGTTGTGTGTCGGATCCTGACAAACCAGACATCAGTGGAGATTTATTCAGGTTTCTCCAGTTTATACTCAATTTAGCGTTTGCGTTTAGCTGCTGTGACGTATTAAAGCCAGAAATCGAGGGAGAAAGAGTTTTAAATCACATCTTTGTAAAAGCCCTGATTTAACAGACACGGCTCAAGCCTAGACCCAGACTAAATGTAAGTCTGAGGCGTTTGAACTAAATAAGCTTGCACTAATTGATCTTAATGTGTTGAGTGTTCTGAATTACGATTACTTGCACATGAATTCTACACAGGCCTGTATTTCTACTCTAACTACAGTGCAGCTCAGATGGATCTGAATTTATAAAGCATTTTAACCTCAGATGCACTGCACATATTCTATAACCAATATGAATGTGCATTTAAGTGTTGTCCCATGAACGCCTTATTTCCACGCATATATGATGCATTCGTGTACAAGCTACAACTGAACACATCCTGCACGCACAGGACGCCCAGAGACAGGTGACCATCTAGACTGAACACAGAAGGACACAACGGTGTTTCCTCGCACACCGAAGATCAATCGTCACAGCTCATGTTTGGTCACCATGCCGTGTTCTAGTTAAACAGGTTAAACACACTCTGCGTCTCTTTCTGCAAACATCAGCTGCTCGGGTTTCAGTAACGCTCAGGAGGCCGAGGCTTGTTTTTACACACACAAGTTTATTTGTCATCACACAGACTACTCCTTCTTGGCAGCAGCTTTCCTCATCGCAGCCAGGATGTTGCTGAGCTCTTCTCTCTTTCTCTTAGCGCGGATGTGAGTTCCCACCTGCGCGCACACACACACACACACACACACACGAGAGAGAGAGAAAACAACACGGTCAGGTCATCAGGGTAACGCGAGGCTCAATCAAACAGCACTTGTGTTTTCTTGCTAACATATTTATGATGCTGTTTATATATTTATACGAATATGAAACCATGTACGCGTAAAGTTAGCCTACAAACTAGTTTAGCTTGATGTAATGAAACTGAAATCAATTAACGAACACTAAATGAACAAAAAGCTAATAAAAAATCCATTACTAAAACGTTAATTAAAAATTATTCAAGTAAATCTTACAAAACAATAGTAAAGAAATTATCTACATTTAATAAAAATATAATTAATATAAAAAAAATAGAAGACTATAATGTTGTCTACTAAACTAGCACTAGTCAGATAAGTTCCTCTGGTGTCAAAAACTAAACTTGGACGGGAAAATAAACTTTTTACACATTTGAAAGATGCTGTCTTTTAAAGCTAGCCGCGTTATATCAATCTATATGGGTGTAAATGCAGTAAAACGAGCTGAATGACACATCATCTGTGATGCGGCACAGTTGTGATGTCACACCGGAGGTAAAGAGAGTCACTGGCCTGCAGGAAGCTGCTAATATAGCATATGTGTGTGTGAGCCTGAACCCAGTATTAGCGGTGCTAGTGAGAGGTTTGCTGTTTCTGAGCGGGAACAGCAGGGCGGGTAAACTGCAGGAAGTGTTCACGTACCCTCTTCTTGATGAACTTGAGGGCGCGCTTGTCCTTGGACACCTTGAGCAGCTCCATGGCACGCCTCTCGTACGGCGCGAAGCCACACACCTCGCGAATCATGTCGCGCACAAACTTGGCGTGTTTGGTCAGACGCTGAAACGCAAGAACACCATTATAGCGAAACGTTATATTAACGTTACGTCAGTATGACATGATTTAAGGTTGTTCTCTTCAAGCCCGCATTTATTTGCCCCAAAATACAGCAAAAATTAAAATGTCAAATGTTTATTATTTTTACAACTTAAAATAAAAGGTTTCAACGTTTAATTTGAATATCTGTTAAAATGTAACGCATCGTTACTTCAGTCTTCAGGGTCCCGTGATCCCTCAGAAATCATTCGGGTTTTCTGCTCAAGAAACATTTCCGATCGTCATCAATATTTAAAACTGTACTTTTAGTGAACAGAAAGATCAGCATTGATCTGAAATAAAAAGCTTTGGTAACATTATAACCACATCATCACTCATTAACTTAAGCGAGGATGCTTCAAATTGATCCAAAATTACAATAGACTTTTATAAATGTTGCAAAATATTATTATATTTCATATAAATGCTGTTCTGAAACCTGAAAACTCTACTTTTTACTTTGTCAACAATAATCAGAAATGCTTTTTTGAGCAGTAAATCATTTAAAGTGATTTCTGGAGAATCATGTGACACTGAAGTAACAACGCTAAAATAAATAACTTTTAAAATCACAGAAAAATGTAAATATTAAAACAACTCTTAAATAGCAAGAGTGTGTAGATTTGATGGATTAAATAAATGCAGGCTTGGAGATTTCTTTAAAAACAACACACTTCTGACTGTAGTGCATGTTTAACAAGGCAACTTTCAATAGATATCCATTACTTTCAAATTTAATCTAACATACACAAAATACAAGAATACAGAAATAACTATGACTTCTGATAACACTGTAAAATCTGTATTTTTATTACTTTTTTATAAATTGTCCTTCCTCAATAAAAGTCTCGATCAATGAAATATCAAATGAGCTGAACTTTCAAAAGTTCTCACACCCCAACGACAAACAGCATAAAGGCACTTCATTTTGCATCTTAAGTTACTTGATTGAAGGACATTCAGATATTTGTATTGGAAAGCGAGACACTAATACCGAGGAAGTGCATGCATCTTTCATAAATCTCTATATTAACTCTATAATAACTCTGCATGGCGGTGTTAAACAGACTTACTCCTCGCCTGCGGCTGTGCTTGGGCTTGGCAACATTTTTGGTCACTGGATGGCCTTTGTTAAGACCAACCACCATAGGATACCTGATGGGCATGTCTGAGGAGAGAGAATATCATATTAATATGCATTCATAACCGGCTTGAATATGAAGCACGCTCATGCATGTCATTAGCGGGCTGTATGACAGCTCAAAGCCAATATATATAATCTTTCATGCTTCTAGCGAATAAATATGCTCATTTTCTACACGTTTCGGGTTTGGAGATGAGATATTAGGCTGTTTTATTTTGATAAAAGCGTTTGAGAAGCAAGTCCGAGCGCTTCACTGCATCCGCTCGGAGTTAAAGTCTCAAAAACAGACAAACATCGGGCTTTAAGTTCACAATAGCAGCTGGAAACGGCTCCTTAAAGTTTATATTTGTAAAATCAAACGCTTCTGTGTCGATTTGAGAAGCGATGGATTAGATATTAATACGATTTTATCGCTTGAGATTCTCCGGCGATTCATACCTGCGCTTTGCTAATGGCGTCCAAACCGGAAGGACCGCTGCCAGGCGGAAGCTGAACTTTCACACGCGACGGATAGAAAGAAGTTCGCGGGGAAAAAAGTGGCGCCGCCTAGAAGAGAGTAAAAGATCTCATAGAAATAACATCTAGACCGGTGTGTAAGAGATTAGTTAATTTATTATTTTTAAATTATTAAAATGTTATTTAAAATTTATGTTTGCCCCCTTAATCACAGAACATTTCGATTTTTTAATCGAAATAAAAATAAAAAAAAACATAAAATGGCACGTTTGGAGGTTTCACTTTATTTTTATATTTGTTTTATTTATATTATTTTGTTGTATACTGGCAATATAATTCTTAACATAATTATAAAAGAGCTTTTATTAGATGTATGCTTTGAAACGTCTTTCAGTGCCTTACAGAGCCTATTTTCTTTACTGTTTTGTTCTGTTTTCAATACTTAAGTTAATAGTAATAGTTGTAATATTAGCAATAATAATAATAATAATATTTGTGCGTAAATTATGAGCCACAAACAAAAAATTAAATGAAACAAGGAAGAAAACTTCAAAACATGAAAAAAGGGGAAAAAACTAATAATATTATATAACAAAATGAAAAAAAAAATCCACCTTACAGTTCATAAGTTATGAGCTACACACAGATGTAAAGATACGGAGAAGAAAACGAAATATGAAAATAATGGAAAAAAGAAATTGGCTAAGGCTCTTCGAAAAGTTATTAATAATAATAATAACACACTATAAAAGTGACGAAAATTAAATATTTTCCACATGGCTGCTGGGGCCTTTTTAAGTTTCGGACTACATCTCCCATGAGTACTTGGGCTGAATTTTGGCGCGGTTTTACGTTAGCGGCGGCCATTTTCTTTTCACACCTCCGTTTCAAAGACAGCCAACCAGCTCCCGGACTACAAAACACGGTTTCATTCAAAAAACTCCGCAAACAAAAACTTCCAAACGTCACCGGAGAGCCGTTCCAAGCGCGACTCGGAGGCCGCAGCGTACACCGGGCCGAAGTGGAACTCAGAGGATTGTTTATTTGAGCCGAAGTGGGTGTCTGGAGCGTGAAGCGATATGGCGACCGCAACCCCGAGCCGCGAGTCGAGCCGCGCGTCGGCCGCGCAGACGCCGCTGAGCCCCGCGCGCATCACGCGCCTGCAGGAGAAAGAGGATCTGCGCGCGCTCAACGACCGCCTGGCCGTCTACATCGACCGCGTGCGCTCCCTCGAGCTCGAGAACGACCGGCTGCTTTTCAAGGTGTCCGAGAAGGAGGAAGTCACGACCAGAGAGGTAACAGCGTGACGGAGCCGTTCCTTTGTGCTGCTTTTACGATCAATAAATCTTTCTGTGCGCGCGGTTTTCACCGCCAGGCTTGCTCAGGGTCGCGTTTTTTCTGTGAATACACACTTCTAATACGCACCGCTCGCGTTTAGCGTTCGTTTGGGGCTTTTACTGTGCGTTTAATATCTTTAAAACTTTCAAAGTGTGTTGAGCGTGATGCACGGCATTTGAAAAATCGCGCGAGGAAGTCATGCATTTTGACACAATCGCATTGAAAAACGTGCTTCGCGTATGCAAATCCGCTCACAAATCTGTACACTAACGCATTGCATGGAAAAGCCAATGTATGGGGGATCTATAGAATGCACGCGCAGGGAGTGGCCGGCTGAATTGTGTTCATATGCTTCTAATTTGAGTTTTATTTTTATGCACGCGCGAGCCGAACGCTCAGTCACGCGCTCAAAAGTGTTCAAACGCAGGTAAAAGCGCGTTATAACGGCGCAAAGTGCGTGTTTAGACCGTGTTCAGCCTGATTCCTGGACTTGAGGACCGTGGTCCTGGTGAGTTTGGGCGTTTTCCCTCGAAGTTTGGGAGTGGCCAAATGCTCTCTTCAAATTTGAATCTGATCGGGACCATCTGCTGCCTTTGTTTTGAATGGTTGGAGACCACATCAAACTCGAGCCCTCGTTCATCACCGACACCAAAAGAAGTAGTTTGAATGCGGTCTGACATCTCGCGAGGTCTCGTGAAAGCACTTGGACCTGCACGAGTTCTTAAACTCGGTTTATTAGCGAGCAATGTAGTATGGCAAGCCGTATTAACATCTAATCCACAAACCGCTCTACTGTCTGTCCATATCACTAGTGCACGTTTATTAGAAACTTTTTTTTTTTTTTGTATTTGTATGAAATCTTACTTTTTAAATGAACTTTTACTGTAAAGGTTTGACTAGTAAGATAAGAATTGACACTAGTAGTAATTACTAAAGACACTAGTGTCTCATAAATAAGTACTAGTATCTAATGAATGCTTACTAGTAGCATATAATCAATACTAGTCACTATTGCAATCATTACTAGTCAAAATGAAAATACATCATCAAAAACAAAATAACTACCAGTACCTGTTCATTTGGAGATATCCTTAACCTCATAAAGAACTAGTTAGATATGTATTTAATATATAATATACTAAAATATAAAAATATATGGGTTGAAGACATTATCTGCATCAAAAGTGACGTTATGTGCATAGAAAGCACATCAAATGTAGGCAAAGTGTCTACTTTTAAGGTTTCAAATACGTTTTTGAAGAATGAAATGTTTAAATTTGGTTGAAATAAAGTTATTAATTTATGTAAAAATTCAAACATGCTTATTCTGACGTGTGCGTGTTAATATATATTATATTAAAGAATAAGAGAGCATATTACGTTTGTTTTAAATGAGTCAAATCTTACTGACAAATAGTGACAAAGTAAATAAAACAATAATAATTAGTATTTATACTATTACTACTAATAATAAGTGTTATACTGTAACATTATACAAGTCATTTAAACAGAAAACGCAACAATTTAAAGCAGCAACTTATTGCTTTCTATGGTTAAAATATATTTAACTTGAAATGTTTTCAATTAATGTTTGTTTTATTTCAACAAAAGTCAAGTTTTGTGTTGTTGAATGCGTTTCTTTAACGTTGGGTTGCTGGCGTGTCGATCTGACTGATGGCGGTGTTTGTTCTTGGTTCAGGTGTCGGGGATCAAGTCTCTGTACGAGGCCGAGCTCGCGGACGCCCGGCGGGTTCTGGACGAAACGGCCCGAGAGCGAGCCAGACTTCAGATCGATCTGGGAAAAGCCAACTCCGAGCTCGAGGAGGTCACCCGCAAGTGAGTACTGCTCAGAAACACACTCGTGATGGCAAAAGAGCGGCCTGATCCGCTCTTAATTACCCATAAGGCTTTAAGTCAGTGGTGGTCTTAAACCCAAGTTGGTCTTAACTAACCTGACTCAAATCCGCTGCCATCTGCCGCTCTGAATATCTCCAGCAGCAGATCAGCGTCTCTGATACTCGCCACACACTTCACGTTTGGTTGATCTGGTTGCTAATGAGCGCTTATAAACAGGAAGTCGGTTGCTACGTGCCTGTTTGCGGGCGACTGTTTTAACCGCAGGAGTGTGTCACTTCATGCAACCCGCCTGCATTTGTCACGCAGATCTCACCAGCGTTGTCTGCGCTCGGGGGTTTTTATTTCGCTCTTGCAGGATCGAGACTCTGCATTACGTCATGTGACATGTTAGCAGAGCTTGTGTTGTGGCAACTGAATAAAAATACAGGAAATTATTTGTAGAGAGATTAAATGTTTTGTTCAGTGATGGGCTTGTAGAAACATGTGAAACCCAGCCCACGTCATAAATATACATATTTGAAAAAGTGCTTCTTGTGCTCATTTTAATAAGTTTTATTTTTTATGTTTATTTGGTTTGCATTAATTTTAAAAATGCATGTATTTTAATGCAAATATTTATTATACTGTAGTATTAATAAAAAATACATCATGTGGTTTTGGTTTTTAAATTATTTACCCATCTATGTTTGATTTTATATTTAATTAAGCAAATGTAAAAAATATATATAAACATTAATTTCACAGTTCAGTATTATTTATATAAATATATATATTTATAAAATAATACTGAACTGTGAAATTAATGTTTCCTCTTGCCATGAATATTGGCACTAAGTCATAAATAAATAAATAAATTAGGGGTTCGAGCGTGTAAAATTAACTTAATATTGCTATTTTATTTTTTTACATTTCATAATTTTTTTTCTTACTAGAAATTCTGACTGTTTTTTTTTTTTATATATATATATATATATAATTATTTTATTTATTTTTTGAATGTTTGAGTAAAGGCTGTTAAATTAAACGCCTTAATTTTTAGTATTAGTGAGGTCTTTCAATGCAAGAATATAATAATCTGGTACATTATCTTGTTCAATAAAACCTCTTTTATTGTTCTTTGGCATCAATAAAACAGTTCTGTTTGACATTTTCTGTAATATATGATGTAAAAAAGCAGTGCATCGACACTGAACAAGGAGCACGTTCAGGTGTGATGGATAAATCCTAATGTTTTTGTGATTAATGTACCACCGACGGACGCCCCTAAGGTTTGTTCTTGACTCTGGATTAACCCAAGGATGAATGTGTTTTGCAGCTATAAGAAGAAGGATGGAGACTTGGCTCTGGCTCAGGCTCGAATCAAGGAGCTGGAAGCGCAGTACAACAAGAACGAGGCGGCTCTCAACACTGCGCTCGGCGAGAACAGGGCTTTATCCGCAGAGCTCGCCGACCTGAAGGCTCAGCTGGCCAAAGTAAGTCCCTCCACCCCCGCTGCAGCCGCCTCGGCTCCAGAGTAGCGTCTGACGGGGGCTCTGTCTCTGTTTCAGGCTGAAGACTCCCACGGCGTGGCCAAGAAGCAGCTGGAGGCGGAGACGCTGATGAGGGTGGATCTAGAGAACCGCTGCCAGAGCCTGGGCGAGGAGCTGGAGTTCAGGAAGAGCATGTTTGAGGAGGTCAGTGTGGAGAAAGAGTCCAGCCGCGCTAGGTCTCTGCGACTGATATCGGAATTGGCATTTTAACGATGTGCGATGTGACATTAAATCATTATTCGCAATTAAAATTTTGTTTACGTAATTTGTTAGTGCTGTGTATGTTTTATAAATGCACACATTTACATTTCAGAGCATATGAATATAAATAAAAAATATATACTGTATGTGAATGACGCACCAGACAAAATATGAAGAACATCAAAATGTCTTTAAGATATCAGCACATCAACACATTTGGAACAATATTGCATAATTAACAGTATCGGTAAAATCCCAGAAAACATCAATCATGTCAATATTGCACATGACTAAACTGCAATGTCAAAATAAAAGTCCCTACATGTTGTCGAAATAATTAATAAAATAGCAGCCGATAATTTAAAAAATGGCAGATATCGGCCGATATATAAGCTGAACATTACTCGCAGTCGTAATTAACGGTATTGGTAAAACCCCAGAAAATATCAATCATGTCAATATCGCACAGCGCTAAACTACAGTGTCAAAATAAAAGCCCCTCGTCTTATCAAAATAATAAAATATCGGCTGATAATTTAAAACAATGGCAGATATTAGTCGTAGTCGGGCTCTAACTCGTGATCGTGTCTGGCAGGAGGTGCGCGAGACGCGTCGGCGTCAGGAGAAGCGTATGGTGGAGGTGGACTCGGGCATGCAGCAGGACTATGAGTTCAAGCTGGCGCAGGCGCTGCAGGATCTGCGCAGACAGCACGAGGAGCAGGTGCAGATCTACAAGACGGAGCTGCAGCAGACCTTCAAGGCCAAGGTCAGACGCGACCGAGTCGCACCTGAAGTCTCTTTCAGAAGCACGGTTCCTTTGCTAACGGAAATCTTGCCCTTTGCAGCTGGATAACGCCAAGGTGTCGTCTGACCTGAATGATAAGGCAGTGCTCACGGCCCGCGAGGAGCTGCAGGAAGCCCACCTGAGGATCGAGGGCCTGAGCTACCAGCTCAACGCTCTGCAGAAGCAGGTACGCACGGCCTGCCCTGCCTAAATACTCACAGCATCTCCGGTCACTGTCCCGTGAATGTGCAGAAACCCCAAAGCTGGTGTCTGAATGTCCAAGTTAAATGTCTAAACTTCTCTTCTGGCTGTAGCTTGGTAGAAAAACGTTCACGCCCTGTTCTTGCCCCCCCCGCAGGCGTCTGCCGCCGAGGAGCGCATCCGCGAGCTGGAGGACATGCTGTCCAGCGACCGCGACAAGTACCGCCGACAGCTGGACGCCAAGGAGCGCGAGATGGCCGAGCTCAGGGAGTGCATGCAGCAGCAGCTCAACGAGTACCAGGAGCTGCTGGACGTCAAGCTGGCCCTGGACATGGAGATCAACGCCTACAGGAAGCTGCTGGAGGGCGAGGAGGACAGGTGAGCGTCGCTTATCAGCAAGGCATGACAGGAATGCAGGCCAACGTGGACAGCATTTTTGAGCTTTTAGCTTTAAAGTAATGTCTGTAGGGCCCTTTCTGGTCATTAAAAAACGAATTTAATGCAGGTTTATCAAATAAAAAAACTCTTCAAAACACAAATAAACAGTTGATAAAGCATCATGGGTATCAAACACATCAGAGTGAGTTTCTATTGTCCAAAGTGCTTCAAAACGGACTTCTGAGGGCCGTAGCGTCTCTACGAACGGTGACTTGTTAGTGTCTGAACACAGATGACTAGGTTTAGGCACGCCTGAGGCAGAAAACTCCATCAAGGTAGGAAGCTTGTGACTGAGTTCTGGCAGCCGGTTATTATCGCCGCGGTCCGTAACGTGTTCAGAAGCGCTCGTCAAACACACTTCACATTCTTGCGCTTCATACCTGACATTCTCGACATGCCAGAGGAGGAAGGTAGTTTGTGCAATGTCACGCTGGAGTGACAACGGCTTGCCTCACTCGTGCGCGAGTCTAGCAGGAAGACTTAAAGACCGGCAGCAAGATTGGGACGAGTTAAAGATAGTCTGCGGTTGAGAGATTCAGAGCGCAGGTGATAGGAAGGAGAGGTAAGACGACAGCGTAGCGGCAGTAACAGTGCTAACCCGTTTAATGTCCTTCGTTTTTGCTGTGGTGATGTACTGAGTGCGTCCCGTCTCCTGTAGGCTGAAGCTGTCCCCCAGCCCGACCTCTCGGGTCACGGTGTCCCGCAGCATGGCGAGCAGCACTTCTACGTCTTCACGTAGCACCCGTGCCAAGAGAAAGCGCGTGGAGCTGGAGGAGGCCTCCACCGCCGCTCCTAAAGTCCAGATCAGTCAGGAGGCCGAAGCCACGGGCAGCGTCAGCATCGAGGAGATCGACCTGGAGGGCAAGTGTGTGACCCTCAGGAACAACTCCGAAAAGGTACTGGCCAATCAGGAGCTCCCAAATAAAACTTAAGTTATTGTTACCGATTTATTTAATTTAGTGGCAGAAACGGGTTTCTATTATATAGTGATGTTTAGTAGCTAATATTGTTACCATGGGGTGCAGTATTACATAATTTTTTATTCCACATTTAGGATCAATCTCTGGGCAGCTGGCGACTAAAGAGACAAATTGCAGATGAAGAGGAAATCGCCTATAAATTCAGTCCCAAGTTTTCTCTGAAGGCCGGCCAGACGGTGACGGTAAGCGAACACGACCGCATTTCGTTCAGGTTTGTCTCAGGAAGTGGAGTAGATATTAAAGTGTTGTTTGTGTGACAGGTGTGGAGCGCCGACGCCGGTGTGTCCCACAGTCCTCCTTCAGACCTGCTGTGGAAGAGCCAGAGCTCCTGGGGAACCGGAGAGAAGATCCTCACCTTACTGGTCAACTCCAGCGGAGAGGTATGAAGACAATTACTATGTTACTATATTACTATGTATTTACATCTTAAATTTGGTGCACTTATTGTGTACATGTTTTACATTGTACTTATAGTTAATTTTTGTAATTACATTCAGAATTACCCATCCCTTATTCCTTAAACCGACCCATACCACTAAACCTGTCCCTAAACTTACCCGTATCCCACCTCTATGTGCAACACAATATAATCTTTACTTCACATCCTAATGTTTTTTGGCATAGAAGAAAAACGGCAAATTTTGTGGACACTTGCTGCTAGTAGACTCGAGGTACTTTTGTGCTCCAGGGTCACATTTTGAATCCGGTTTTGAAATCTGAACTTTGGTTTCCAGGAAGTGGCAAAGAGAACCGTCGTGAAAACTGTGATAGAGTTGGAGAACGGCGACGATGAGGAGGGAGAGGACTTGGGAGAGGAAGATCTCTTCCATCAGAAGGTTCGTTAAAGATCCTCGTAAAGGAACAGTTCAACCAAAAATGACCCTCAAGCAGTTCCGAACCTGTATGAATTTCTTTCTGTCGAACACAAAGGAAGATGTTTTTAGTTTTTTGTCACCATTAACTATTATGGAAGTTACCTGGTAACTTGTCTGGTAGAATATCTCTGTGTGTTCGGCACAGGTTTGGAGCTGCTCCTTTAAAGTAAAACAGCAATCTTAAAGATGTTAAGAATGATACACATAACCAAAATTTCCCTCTTGTTTTTTTCTTCCAGCCCGATCCAAAGTCCGGACAAAGAGAATGTGCCGTCATGTGATGGAAACCGCGCACCTTTAGTATTTCCCTTCCCACAATTCAGTCTTTTTTTGTAGAGCAACTACTTTTGTATTCTTCGAATCATGAGTTCATAACGCCCCTCCCCCGACCCTTTATTTGTACGGACCTCATTTGTAAAGCCAGTTAATCTCCAGCTGCGATGCTATTTTCATCGAAGAATAGTCGGCCGCGTTCCTCAACGGCGGCGACATCCCATTACGCACCGTTGGCGAAAGCCATCCGCGAATGAGTCAGACGACCTGAAATTAGAGAGTATTTGTGCGCACCGGTGACTAACGAATCTGCGCATTCATGTCAGTGAATCACCGCGGGGTTATGAGCGGGGGGAATCATTATTGTTCTGTAGTGCACTATAGCCTGTAACTGACAGCTGTCGCTTAGCGTACCTTATGTTTTTGTGCTTCGCCAACCAGACGAACAGGGTGGAAACGAAGCTGGATTCTTCTAAACGTCACGCGTCTTGATTCAAGCCTTACATAGTACAGTATGTATGATGAATCAGAGCCGTAACGTGCACAAAATAGTACTTTCTGAAGAGTACAGAATTCAAAGTCCATTGAAATATTCAAAACCTTTCCCGTTCATTCAGATATGGAGTTCGAATGTTGAATTTGAAGGAGCTTAGCATGTGTGGGTCTCACAAAAGCGCAGATGCACCAAAGAAACGGCCGCCGAATGAAACTAGCTGTCAATTTGCAAACTTGAGACCGTCCGAATAAACTAAAACCTATTTGTCGAGCGATCCGCATCCTTCCACCCTGTCGGTTCTGCAGCGTTTAAGTTTCCTTTTTGTTTGTTTTCAAATGTTTCTCAGACAATTATGCATGCAGCAGATATTTTTATAAGAAACCGATCTGAGTGTTACCGTGAGCTCTTGGGTGAACGCTTTGATTTTTTTCCAGACGAGCTGCTCCGTACCGGCAGTTTGATTTTAACTACAAGCGTATATTTTTGATAGACTTTTAGTGTAGTTTTTTTGCTCAGGATTTTTAAAACCTTAGTGCACAAGAATCTTTAAATTGAGATATTCAAATTTGTGAATATATCCCGTGCAGCGTGCACAAACACAATTGACCTGGGAAACATTTTTTATAAGTTCGTTCTTTTGTAAGGTAATGCAGTGCGGAACTGTTTTATTATTTTAACGGGGTTATCATTATCTACGTGTTTACTTTTTAGGGTTCTCTTGAAGGTTCTGCCAGAACAAATTGTTTGATAGTGTATCGATTGGGGCACGCAGGATTGTGTAAGCTTTAAGTGAAATTAAGCTTGAGTAAAGTTGTATGTGTGTACATGGGTTACTCGGCCTCTGAGCTAATAAAATCTACCTTTTCGTTTCGTTTTTTTAACATCATGTGACGTGAAACGTTGCCTAACACTCCACATCTGTGAATTATTTTTTTTTAAATTTAGCCTCTTTTAGTTACGTACACTGTTTTCAGGAGGAAAGTCATTTCCTTGTTCTTTCAGGTTTTATTAGACAGGGCTGTGACCTGTGTAACGGATACAATGTGCTTTGGTGTATTTAATAGGCTACGAATTTGTCAATCAATGGTAATCTACTGTAAAGTAAAAATTGCCGTTAAAATCAAAAGCATACAAATGTGAGATTAAGGCTGTAAATTTGAGCCATAAATTGTGAATCCGATTCGTTAGGGGGGGGTTAATTGTATGAAGACTTTTGAAGGCCTACAAGAGGAGGGCGCATGCCAAAAGTGTCGCGTTAATGTCTACTATTTTACTTTGATTTGTCTTTTTTTTGTATGCAATATCCAATAAATGTTTTACATATTAAGTTGTGCCGTTGTCGGACTCTGATTGCCCAACACCGTTGCCTCTAAAGTAAACAACAGGTTTTTTTTTTTGACGTTGATTAATGCCATGAAACACTTGGCTGTGATTTTTAACATGGTTAAAAGGCTTTGAAGCACTTTGCTTAATGTGCCAAAGAACACTCACTTTTTACACGGTAAAAATTAACCGCCTCGGGTGGCTTGTGTGTCTGCAAATCCATGTTTAGAAGTGGTTTATTTATAATATGGAAGCAACAGACGAATGGAAATATCAGTTTTATACACGGCACAGAGTCCCTGTGACATTCGATTTGAGCCTGCTTTATGAATTATTCATGTGTGTGTATAGACATGCTAGAATCTATATGTTGCAGTTATGAATAATTCAAGAACATGAGTTGTTTATTTGAAATGCGCGGATACACCGAACATATTGCCGTAGTTAAATTAAGCCGTTGCAATACCCTACTTGGTAACACTTTATCTTAAGGTGTCCATAATACAGAGTAATTACCCAGCAAGTACTTGGTGGTAGTCATTGCACTTACATAAAACAATAATGTACTTACAACTAAGCCTGTATTTATGTAGCTGTAACACCGTTACTGTTACAGACTGAGTGTTACACAGCTACTTATGTCACCACAAGAAGTCATGTGTTGCAGACTTTAAACAACGCAATTATAAATTCAAGTACACAGACAAAAGCTACTTAAAATAAAGTGTATCACGGTTGTACTTGAGTGTAAGTATCTGTGTAACACACTTCTGTAACAGTAGCTGTCTGTTACATCTACATAATTATAGACTCTAATTACAGGCTGCTTCATTACATAAGGACGTTGTGTTTCATGTAAGTACAACGACTACTACTAATGACTGTATTAAGTCACCTTACAATAAAGTGTTACCTCATACTTTATATACAGCATTATATCAAACGTCAGAGTATCAATTAAATCTGGTTGCTCTTTACCCACGAGCCGTCTCACCACTAGAGCGCACCACACACCAAAAGTACGCGCTTTCCAACCTTTGATCGCGCGTTTGATGAGAGATGTGATATCTCTGGCTGTTTTTCTTAGCGTTTTCACTTGGTGACCTCTGTAGGTTGGGGGATGTTTTCAGCGACGCCTCTGAAAGCTGCAATATTACGTTCTTCGCACAGCGCTAGAAAAGAGAACAGCTCGTCTTCAGTGTTCCAGAAGAAAAGGGCTTTCAGTGGTGTGTTTGTACCAGACCGCCCACGCACACCTCAATTTCTGCTCTTGCCGCTGTCTATCAGTCATTAGCGTGCCGTGCCACCGCCTGCAGCAGGAACCCGGCCGTCTAGCCCTTTCTGTTGTGCCTGCAGCGAGGAAGGGTCTGTCGTTCTCTTTCTAACTCCCACCCACCCCCAATCAAACAAACCCTGGCCGTGGCTCCCACACACCCACTGTTTCAACACCCACACTGTGCTCTAATAGCCGGAGCGTGTTAAGTACTCTGCGTTGGACATGTACCAGGCGACTCTGGCTCGTATCAGTAAACAAATCAATGGGGGAGTGCGCACCATTGCTTGTTAGATGCTTCAAATTTACTATGCACTAAAAAAAAAAACGGATTTTCGAAGTGATGCTGCAAAACAGCTACCTTCCTGCAGACCTCAATTAACCTTGAAGACCTTGACCTAGCTCTTCGGCAGAAGTGTTGGAGACCCCTGCCATTTAAAGAACCGTTTTAGGTTTACCAAAAAACTTAATTTCAGTGTCATGTTACCTGCTGTCAACAGAATGCTCAATAGTGACCATCAAAATGAAGTAATACCGGATTTTTTTTCTTAGCTTGAAGAACATTCCTGCCCTGATACACCTGTCTGCAATCATTAAGTGCTCCTGGAAATCCTGCTGAATTTGTCTAGTTGGGTTTGATCAGGCTTGGAGCTGAACTGTACAGGATTAGACATTAGGAATGTGGGTGGGGACCACTGATCTAAAGAACCCTTTGTGTCCACACTTGGTCCTTGAGGGCCACTGTCCTGCAGAGTTTGGCTCTAATTTGCCTTAAGACCGCTATCTGTAAGTTTATGGTATGCCCAGTAAGTCCTTAATTAGAGTTGAAGTAAACATGTGCAGGACAATAGCCATATGTCCAAAGGGCGTAGTAGTACCTTTATAATATCTCAGACTTTCAAAAAGAGAGGTTTCAAAAGGATGCTTTCACAGCGATTCAGTAAAAGAACCTTTTTTGGTTCCGTTTCCCTTTCAGTAAACAATCCTTAAAAGGCCTTTTTAAAAAAAAAAATTCACTCAACAGACCCTTTTGAAGATTGGTGATGTTCCGTGGATGTTAAAAGTTATTAGCAATCCAAACCTTTATTTTGACGGGGGCTGTCTAGTGCTATTTCATGCGTTCTGACTGACTTACAGAGTTGGATTCTCGCGCTAAACATTGCCCAGCGTTTCAGAAAATAAGTTGGAAGGTATGAAAGTATTTCTGTGCCAAATACACTCCTTCAGGGTTCATGAAAGTTTCTGAAATTCTTTTTTTGTGTGCTGGTTTTTGGAGTATGGCGCTGTATGACTTCATATAAGGCAGGATATATTTTCTCCCATAAAAGCGCGTGGACATATCGACCATCAACATGCTTCATGCTCTGCCCACAGCACGCCTCCGTGAGCTTAACTGTTTTTGGATATTAGCGCGAAGCTGTATCTTTCTTTTATAAATGTAATAAAACTAAACCCTCCTAGGAGATAAGAAGGATGCATACTAATTACTAATACTGATTAGCATGAGCTTGGCAGAAAGTGTTATGTCCCCTTTAAGAGTGCGAGTCATGCTTGGCGCTGTGTGGTGTTGCATGGGTTAATCCATAGGGGCACTATGCTTGTTTTAGTGGTGAGTGCACGTCCAACGTCCAATTACTTGTTAATGCCAGCTGAAGTGAAAGAACATCGCAGCCTTTTTACCGACTGCCAGCGTCTTGCTGCAAATTGCATGGAAAGTCCAGCCGAATGCTGTTGTATTGTCACATTCCCACAAATGTCCAGTTTGAACGCCCACCGACCAACTGACAGCACCCCCGCTGCGAGCGAGAATGGGGCGTCTTTCACCTGCTGTTTACCAACAAAGCGAAACACCCCTCTACAATCCCATTCATTATTCTACCCTCTCCCATTTCATCCGGTGCTCTCTAACCTTCTGTGCTATTGACAAGTTACTGCTAATTACGTATTCCCTCAATAAAGGTCATCTAGTAGGTATTTTTCACACATTCATGCCTTTTTTTTTAATGCGATTGGATTTCAAATATCCTGAGAGGAGCTTTGTGCTACCAAATGCCTCTCACAGATTGCATTTTGGTCCCTAAGGTGCAATTTCAGACAGTCTATCTCTTAAAGGCTTGATATCAGAAAATAAGACCAATTTCTTCTAAATCTAAATGTGAACTTAAAATTGGGATCCGATAATCTCAAAAAAGAGGACTGGGAATTAATTTAGGACCGTGAATCAAAAATGCATTGGTTATTCAACCATTTGCACAGTACCCTGCCAAAACCGTTTTAAAATTCACTGCAGCAGCACAGTGCTAAAAATAACTGACTCGAGAGCATGGGGCGAATTGTGCCATTGTCACTGTGGACAGTTCTCCTGTTGAGAAAGTTCGCCGTGGACACGCAACACAAAAGTATGCTAACCTTTTTCACCTGCTATGCGGATGCATGTCCTTGGAACTTGCTGCTGTGCTAAGGACTCTTAAATGAATCCCCATAACCTAGATTCATATTTCCTTCATTTTCCTTGAGTTCTCCGGCACGACACTTAACCACGTTCTGCTCCATTGCACAGTACATCCGACCTCGTCCTCAGTTAAGACAAGAAGTCTTCACCTTGTAGGCAGGAGTAAAGTCACAAGTTTATTTGTTTTACCTTTAGAGAGAAACTGACAGTGGAAGTTATAGAGTTTGTGTCAGGCCAAGCCAAGTCAAGTCAGAGTTCAAGTCTTAATGATGAAGTAAATCAACTATGATTTTATTTTCAACGGGTTTCACTAAAACATTGCAGCAACAACCTAAAAGCAGTATTTCTA
This sequence comes from Enteromius trimaculatus, assembly GCA_032361065.1. Taxonomy (NCBI): domain Eukaryota; kingdom Metazoa; phylum Chordata; class Actinopteri; order Cypriniformes; family Cyprinidae; genus Enteromius; species Enteromius trimaculatus. Next base: position 1,406,846 of record JAUMHP010000079.1, on the reverse strand, counting down.
GCTTGGATAGCACGCATTTTCCAGGCGCACACAAGAGAGCTAATAATCTTGATTTTACACATTTTTAAAAAAATCTAATCACTTAAGGACCCAGAGGATGTCAACATAAAGGTCTGAAAATTCTGCATAAATTATGACTCTTTTCAAACAGTGCTCTCTGTTTATCATTGCCTGGACAAACACATTCTTATCCCCCAAACACTGATGCAAAAGAGTAACGGTTTAATAGAGCCACACTTCAGAGGAGATCACCTACAAAAGGCTTGCCTATGTGTCTCTGCATATTAAGATTACGAGAGAGCATTTTGACAATGAAAGTTGCATCAGCTCTATGCTTAAACAAAAAAAATGTCGATTCTGAGAAATGAAAGGGAATTTAGATGTTCTGATTTGATCAAACGTAGTACTTCACCTCAAAGGACCGACAAGCAGCGATTCACAACACAGCTAAAATATTTTTTATCTTCACACTAGATTAACCTGCAGCTAGTAGAGAACAAAAGAGCCCTGGAACAAATTAACTGTCCATCTGTCTAAAGAAAGTCTGTTTCTTTCTTTTTTATTTGTTGCAGCAGAGTGTGCGTGGGAGGCTGGTTGGATGTGTAGATGATCTGGTGCATTTGTAAAGAGGTCTGAATAAGTTACCATCATTCATAAAGATAAATAAATAAACCAATAGTCTTTTAACAGTTATGAACCAGAAGTAGATGTTTTTATCCAAGAATTTTGACAATCTGTATTGTCAATCTGTATTTTTATTTTTTTTGCATTAGAATGCTTTTAAAATATGTTACTGCACTACCATAAAGCTGCACATGGAAGAACTGCGAGATATGCAGTCAGAATTGCGAGTTATAAAGTCACGAGATATGAAGTCAGAATTGTGAGTTAAAAAGTCACGAGATATGAAGTCAGATAAAGTCACGAGATGTGAAGTCAGAACTGCGAGTTATAAAGTCACAATATATGAAGTCAGAATTGCGAGTTATAAAGTCACGACATATGAAGTCAGAATTGCGAGTTATAAAGTCACGAGATATGAAGTCAGAATTGCGAGTTATAAAGTCACGAGATATG
>JAUMHP010000079.1:1387522-1405669 GCA_032361065.1 Enteromius trimaculatus | reverse complement strand
AATTGCGAGTTATAAAGTCACGAGATATGAAGTCAGAATTGCGAGTTATAAAGTCACGAGATATGAAGTCAGAATTGTGAGTTATAAAGATTCTCAATTTCTGCTTTTTCTGCTTAAAATCTGACTTTATAACTCACAATTGCAAGTTTAAATCTTGCAATTCTGAGAAAAAAAGTCTGAAAAGTCATTGTGAGATGAAAGGCGCAGTAACCTTTTTTACATTTTTTATTTAGTGGTGGAAAGGCTTCCATAGTAGCATGGATTCAGTATGGTGTAAGACATCTGGAGCACTTCTGCGGTACATTTTTATCATTTCTGGAGCTTAACAACAGCTCCAAAACACAGTTAAAACAGTTATCTCGATGGAATATGGCCACACGTTGACATCCACACTCGTTAAATGGGTTTTTCGGGGGATGAAATTGAAACATGTGGACTTGCAAAAGTCGATCGCCCACCATGAATCTAATCAAACCTGCATTTTATCACAGAAAACACAGCAAATGCTGCGTGACAGAAGGAAGTCAAACTGGCTCCAAAACAATACCCGCATCTGCTCAGAAGCTCTAATGTAAGATAAAAAAACGATCATGGTCAAAAACACATTAATCTTGACAAAATACACTGCATAATGTAGTGGTATGAAAATGACGGCACATTAAGCTCAGCGGGTTGCTATGCAGGACAGCTCCCCCGTCGAGTTTGTTGTGCTTGTATGATTTTAAATTGGCGCAAACTGTGTCCTTTAGTGCCCTATCATGCTTCTGACTTTATCATGCCGCTGTCTTTTAGCCTTAATGACTGTTGTGGTGCCTGCTGTGCCGGAAGGTGAACAATGGGGTGAACGCCTGTGACATTCACTGCAAAGGTCTCACAAAATCTGGGTCATAATCTACAGGAGCCGCAGGTGCTGCTGGTAATTAGGTGTTAGAATCTTTGGGATTGTGGAAGCCCAGGAACCAGGAATTTTCATAGTAGTAATCTGAGAAAGCATCTATCCCAGTGTTTCCCAACCTATTTTGATTCCATGCACCCCATCAAGTCAGGCTATTTTAACTAAGTAGGGCTCGTTTGAACTAATCTGATTTCACTTCACAAGTTACCCACAAAAACCTACCAAGATGCTTTCTCTCACCGAGTTTTAACAGCTACCAGACTGGTTCCTTTTAATCAATATGTAACTCTGGAGCACAAAACGTTAGGAGCACAGTTATATTTGTAGCAACAGCCAAAATTATATTTTTTTGCTTTTATGTCAAAAATCACTAGAATATTAAGTAAAATTCATGTTTCATGAAGATATTTAGTAGATTTCTTAGCATAAGTATATCAATATGCATTGCTAAGGACTTTATTTGGACAACTTTAAAGTCAATTGCCTCAATATTTAAAAATTGAGAATATATTCACCCTCAGATTCCAGATTTTGAACAAATATTGTCCTATCCCAACAAACCAGACATCTATGCTTATTAATTTAGCTTTCAGAAGATTTTATAAAATTGACCCTTATAGCTGGTTTTGTGGTCCAAGGTCACATATACCTGGACTGTTTTGCCAACGAATATCACCCACAAAAATCTGCCACCAAGACACTTAACTAGCAAAGCCGACAAGATTTATATGGTCAGCTAGCTTTATCAAAAAAACAAACAGGTAAATTAAATTTTTACCACAGTTAAAACATGCAATTATGATCAACATATTAACCTTGATCAAATCCACTGCACAATCAAGTACATCCAACCAGATACAGGTTCATTTTAACTAATCTACTTCGGTCTGATGACTGTTTTGCTGGAATTAGCATTTGCCAGAGCTGGCATAGCCAACAAAACTACCATGGTCAATCAGCTTCATCAGAAAGACCATGCTGGTAGACATGTTGGGTTTCGGCGGTCTAAGCTGTGAAGTAATGACCTTCTTATAGTTGTAAAGGGGTTAATTATGATATAAGCCCCCAATCGAACTTGTCGCCAACATTGCATTGTAACGTTAAACCCCTAAGCTCGGTTCTTGCTAACAGCTTGAGTCAGTCAGACTTCCACAATTCAGTGGAACATCTTCAAAGGAGTTTGACCACAAATTTATTTCTGTGCGATGTATTCTATCAGCGTAAATTCAGGACAGCCTGACATCCACACATTTACGTGGGAGGTTATCATCCGTAGGCAATGGGATGCTCAGGGGGATGGTAGTATGACCTGTTCCCAGCACTTTTCTTTGATAGTTTTAGAAGATTTGTGTGCATAAACACAATGCCTAATAATCTAAAAGCGACATTCCCGCTCCCCGACTGTCGGGCCAGTTTTTCTGCTTTTCTATTTGCTGCACAGCTACGAAAGGAGCACACAGGAAAGATACATTAAGCCACATCTTTTCTTCAACTGTCAAGTAGAAAATATCAAGATGTCACTTCAAACGCTGCTCTCTAAATGCTCGAAGCATTGATCATGTAAACAACCATGTCCGTGCCCTCGTTCACTTTACATAGACACCATATAGTGCAACAGCATCACCTGGTTAAGAGATTCTAGATTTTCAAATTCAAGGATCTGATGAGGATGCTTGTCATTGGGGTTTAATTAACTTGAGCTCCAAACAGCACTGATAAATCGAGTGCTCTCAAAGCCATCTGGAAAAAAAAGAGCCATTTACTAATTCACTGAAGCAAAAAGCAGATCGGAGCAGCAGAAGCGTGGCGACTGCTCCAGGGATAAGACCTGAGTTTTCAGAGGTGTGTGCAAAATACTACTGCGATTGCTGGGTGTTCTGGGCATTTTTAACTCAGACTAGAATTATTAACCAATATGGTTTGAATATCAAATATTAGATCGTCCTGTTGCCTGAAATCAAAAACCTTGCCTTTGGACGTTTTTCTAGCGGTTTTGGGGAGATTATCCATGCTGCCCTCTGTGAGATGAAGAAATTCACTCAAATTAATCTCAAAGAACTTGGGAGGCACTGAATCGTGGCTACAAATATGAAATTGGCCTCAGTTGGATAACTTGGTTAAATCCATAAAAAAACATAATTCACGAAGTCTCTTGACGACTTTGAAATTGAATGCACAGGTCTGACTCGTCCTAGATGAACACTTGCCATGTACGAAACCACAAGATATTTTTGTGTTGCTGTTAAAAGGATTCCCCTTCCAAAAAAAAAAAAAATATATGCAAACAATTTTAAAACATTCTAGATTATACAGTTGTAAATCCATTTTAATGATTTCTGTGTTGTTGACAATGATACTGTTACCATGAATCTAGTCAAGGAAAACAAAAACACAAATCTTAAAGAGATATGCCCCCAAATTGAAATTGTTTCATGCCCTTCCAAATCTGTATGACACTATTTCCTCGGTGAAACACAAAACAAAGACGTTGTTGAAAGTCCAGAGAGCACTTTGAAAGAAAAAAAAAAAAAGGGATCGAGGCTGATCACTATAAATGACAAAAAAAGCACCATGGAAATTGTCCACATGACACAGTTGCTACATTCCAATTCTTTCATATAAGAATCGATTGGCATTTTCAAGATTTTCAGTTTATAAAAATGATGAGAAATAAATACTATGGATATATCTTCAAACGAAAGAATTGTATTATTCCTTTTAAATGTACTCGTTCATTTCAATTATTGTAAACTGATATATCAATAACTTAATTCACATTTCACAAAAATTCCACAAAACTGCGGTTCAAAAACATCTTGTCCATAGCAGATTATATAAATTTCAGAGTCTCATGTTTTCAGTACACCTTATATGTTTCTTTTCTCATCTGAGTTGTAATGGCCTGTCCCATAGATCACCTCTTCTCCGCTGAAGCATGCGAGTCAATGGAGTGGAATATACAACAGTCAATAAATAATGTTTATATGGGCGAACAGAATACGTTCTGAACACGAGCTGCGTCACTTTTTCACCACAGATGTCCCAGAACATGCAACTTACGTTAGCTAACAAGAGTGGAACAACTCCGCTCCTATGTTACTGCAAGACAAGAGATAAACACAAAACCAGCACTGTTAGCTGCACTGTTTATATCCATCAATAAAAGATCAAATCTTTATAAAGAATTGTGTGTTTCATCAAAGAAGAACAAAACATGCTACTCCATCAAGTAATGACATGGATTTCCATTGCTTCGGCGGAAATGTTTTGCTTTCCCTGGTGCTTTTATTTCATGCTTTATTATTCAGTGTGTTAAATCCCTTCTGTTGCTGTCAGATTGTCACTGGCAGGAAGGGCTTTCCTCGTGTGGTCGAACAGACTGCCGTTTGGGGCACAAAATCTTGGCGAAGGCCCGGCGAAAGCTGCTGTGGCAAAGCGGGTAGAGGAAAGGATTGATCGCTGAGTTGAGCCAAAGGAGCCAAAAAGTGACTTCGTACCAATGATGTTCCACGCAGCTACCGCTGCAGGCCGCCCGTATGATCATAAGGAGAGTGTAGGGTGCCCAACACACCCCAAAAACGCACACGATGACTGCCAAGGACTTGGCAATCTTCTTATCTCTCGAGAGACGTGCATGTCCTCCGCTCCTGCAGGGGGCGCATGGATTTGACGCCTCCTGCGCTCGTATTATCCGTGTCCTTACCCAACCGCTGAGCAACCCTCTCTTTTTAATGGTCGTCTTCATTGTCAAAGACACGGAGTGGGTGCTGCTGGGATCGCCGCTGGATGACGGCGACACCTCGTCGTCGTCTTGAATCACGGCCGAAACGGCCGCCGGCTCGCTCGAGGACACCTTGCGCGTTTTGACGAAGAAAACGGACGAGGCCTGTCCGTCGATGACCCTCCAGCCGTCCTCCTTCTCGGCCTCCACGTGCGCCATGCGGCTGCGGTTCCGCCGCTGGATGTTGAGATAGATGCTGAAGTTGAAGAAGGCCACGGAGATGAACGGTGAGAAGAACTCGAAGGTCGACGCGGAGAGCAGGAAGTACCAGGTGCAGTAGAACTCCGCGAAACATTCGTCCTCCGGAACGATGCTTTCTCCCACCAGCAGTTCCCAGAAGATGATGGCTGGTCCGTAGAGGAGGAACGCCAAAACCCACACCGCCAACATCTTGACCACTGCCAGACGAGTGACGCCCTGCTGGGCCCGGTACCTCACCTGTGGAATAAGACCAAAGATTAAAACCAAACAAAAGAGACACATGAAATAGCCATAGTTCAGAGTCATAAATTGGTGGGGGACTGATCCCTGGCAGCTATCACACTCAATAACATCTTTGCACACTCAGTGTGACTGCCTCTTCTTCTTCATGATTTATTCAATTCACAGTCTAGGATTCAGAGCACTGCAAGGAAATCTCTGCATTGAAGAAGTGATCGGTCGTACTATGAGCTAATGATTTGGACCAGCTTGACTAATGTGGCTATTATACGTTAATCGGCATGTCTGATTAGTCTGGTGACATGATAATACAATTTACATGTAATAAAAGTTCAAGACATGTGACTAAATCACTTTAAACCATGAATACAGTTTTTTCCCCCTCATTAGAGACAACTTCCTGTGGCTCTGTTTCAAAACCTAGCAAGCTGTCTTTCTCTCTACTGCCATCATTAAAAAAGAACATACACAAAAATAAAATATATATATGCATACACACATACATTTATTTCATACATGATTCGTTGAGTATCATATTTGATCCATCAGGCTTTTATGCCTCATGCAGTCCGATATAGTGAGAATATGTAAAGAAAATCATCACTTTTATTCAGAGACATAAACGGAGCAAAAATATGCAATTTGCTGCAGATGCCGTTATTAACATTATAAAATTATGATTCTTGTAATTGTAAAGATCTTTACAACAGTGCAGGCACTCTATATCTCCAATAATATGTCTTAGTAAGATGAGATTGAAGCGATTCAAACATAATGTAACGCACATGAGCAGTGACTCTCCTGAAATACAGCAATGAATAATTGACAAGTGTAATTGTCTCCGCTGATGGGCAGTGTGACAATAAGGCTGTCTTCGCCATAGCACCTCACTCTAGAGTCCAGCCCGAAACACTTTTCATTTCAGTAATTTAAAAATGACAATTGGAAAGATGACAACCAGAGAAAGGAATCATCTATTCGAAAAAAAGACAGGAGCCCTCAAGGGTGTTTTCTTGTTATGAACTAATGCCATTTCAGCCTTGAAATTACAGCAAATAATAGTCTTTAGGGAGTGAGGAATATGTCGGTAACTACCTCAGAAAAACATCACGGCATTTCACACCTTCTGGCGCCCTTGAACTGGAGAAGTGCCTTGAAGTTTTGTTGACATAATCCCAATTTCAGTTGATGAGCCACCCCCTGGAAAAGCACTACTGTTTTAATAGGAGCTTTTTTATCTACAATTCATGTGATTAGATTAGATTTCAACCCCGAATAATATTAGTATGTTATTGTTGCATTGCGACATTGTTTATCAGTTTACTTTGGATTGCTGTAATACTTAAATAATATACAAAATGTATAGATACATACTTATTTTGTCCACATGAATAAAGACAATACATGTTTCATTACTATAATGAAAATTAGAGATGCATGCCAATTTAAAAATCTTAATGTAATTGCTTTTACACATAACCATTTCATTATTTAAAAATATTTAACATTATTAAATCTGCTCTAAAATAATTATATTCAATAGTACGTAAATATCATGTGTTGACCTCAAAATTTGGGATTATTATTATGTTAATTCCCATGCAACACTACCTTTCCCAAACCTTATTCTGCTCAGATCATACCTAAGGATAAGAACCATCTCTGGCTTAAATAATTCACCACCAAGGAGAATAATTAAAGCCTGGCGGGCTTGTCAAATGTTACTGATACTATCAAATAAACCGCGACTTTCAATTACTGACAAGCCTATTTGAACCGACATTTGAGGTTTGAAAGGCATTTAACGTTGTCGTTTCTGACGGATGACGGATCGTTAATCTTTCAAAAGCAATCTCAGACATGTTGTCAACAGGAAGTAGGGACATTAAACAATGAGTACTTCAGAAGAGCCGGATAAGAAAAGTATTCGCAAGATATGCAAATTTTTATACATTATGCATGAAGCCACGACGGAATAAACTGCTGAGATGACATTGCATTATCTATTAAAAGTTACGCTCCAGATATCCAGTCACAAGCTGCTAAATTACCTTTCAACACATCTGCAAGATCTCGTAAATTTGTTATTGTAGCGCATATCTATGCCTTAATGTTTCTTAACAATTTTGATACCATATTTTCCGCAGGAAATCAATATTTGCGTTTCATAATTCGCCCCAAACCCCCGTCAAAAGCCGTTTAAGCACTGGGAAATGGGCTTTAACGCCATGTTCGCGCTGCGCATTCGTCTTTCACAGTAGGGCATCGTTCCCATGTTTTCCGAGCTTATTTTGCTCAACAGTTTAGTTGAATGTGAACCGAGGTTATTTAAGGACCTCAAGAACCCAAATTCAACATAGTGTCGCTGTTTGCTATGGAGATAAATGCACACGCTGAATGGGAAAAAATATTGAACTTCCTTCCCCTTCCTTCCTTTTATGATTGCACCAGAAGAGCTGGTGTGCAGCCACGTGGTTTTCAAAGCTGACAGCCACTTCAGATCCAGCTACTTTAAAACTCTACAAGCAACTCGTGATATAAAGCAGCTGATCGATGGGCAGCTACTCCTTCAAATCCAGTTAGATCCAAAGCGAGCTACAAACAACAAGCAGACAACTGCACGGCACAAGCCATTCAAATGAGTGATATTTAAAAAAAAAACATATATATAACTTTCAGACTACATAATTAATAATTCACTATAACATCTCGCCAGTGCTATATTTGAGAGAGAAGCGCATATTTGATTACTTCCTCAAATGACGGATATAAAATAGTGACTTTGGATGAAGAAGCTTGATACTAAAAGAGATTAGGTTAGTAGCATGTCTGCTTTCGGTTGAACTCCTCAACCCAGGCCAAAAAAAGTGCACTATTTCCATACTTTTCCATAACATACTTAAAGTGCTATATTTTCACACAGTTAAAAGTTATTCTGTAGTACTTCTTAAACTAATCTTAAGAACATCTGTAGGTCCTCAACACACAGATGTCTATTTTGAGACACCATGCGTATGAACTAAAATACACTTTTAATGTACATTATCTGTATTAAAAATGTATTTAGTTACCGCTTGCGATGCACTTGAACCCGTCTTTCTTTATGCTTTTGAATAAACTCGTCATCATGCAACAGAGTTCTGAATTATTTATAATAAATATGTATATGCAAAATGTATTGCTCCTAAAAGTACTAAAAATGGCTGCTAAATTACATTTTAGTAGAGTTTTACTAACATTTAATGTAAAGCATTCATAGCACATTTTAAAAAGATGCAGTTATCAAACACTTCTGCATATTTGGTGTACTGTATCTAAAAGCAATTAAGTGTTCGTGCTAATTAGTGCATTTATATTAAGTACAGTTGGGAAAATGTACAGTTACTATATAAAAGTCTACTATAAGATTGAACTCATTTTTAAAGCATTTAGAGCACACTATGCTAATAAACTCCTCAGTAGTAGACTTTATTTTAACTGCATTGAAGCACTACTGAAGTAGAAGCATACTTGTAATTAGCACAAAAAAGAGAATGTACTACAAATGTACTTGCTTGTACCTAAGTATTATTTAGTGCATACAAATATACTTTTTTTTTACCTGGATAACCCTATTCAGATCACCAATTAACCCAGATGAAGGACAAGTACACTTTCACAATGTAGTTAAAGTGCTCTATTTCACACTGATGCTGTTGTGAATATTACAATGTTTGGTACTTCTTAAGTGTACTCAACTGTGCTATTTAGAGACTAAAAATGTGCTTTTAACATACCGTCTCTGTGTTTTTAGTATACTGTATTAAGTACACAATTAGTGCATGAACATAGAGCACTTTAAGTACGTTATGGAAGTCCATTTGTTTTTTACCTGGACATGCCAGGCCAAGCCATGACACAGAGACACATATATGTTGTTTCCTTACAGTAGCCATTTTGGTGGTTAGGAGGCTGTTTTAGACATGACTTTTAGCCGTGTGGTTTTAATCAGAGGCCCCTCTCAGGATGTAAAGGTCAGGAGAGGGGGCAGCCTTATTATAGTCGCTCCCCGTGAGTCATTACAGCCCCACAGAATCACTGAATAGCTGCTTGTAACATGCCAGTCATACACCAGAATTCAGTCAAGCCACTAGAGAACTGAGAAGGACACTTAAAAAACACTTATGCAACAATACAGCGCTGCGGTGCAATACAGGACTGGAAAGTACTTCCTGTACCTTTTACGTTAGTTATAAAACAAAACCCATCTTCCAGTGAGCTACCCATGTAGGAAAAATGAAGTACTACGGGCCAAAACAGCCTTGTTATAAACTTTATTTTATTTCAAAATATTTGTGTTGAGTAGAACAAAGACGGCGGGGGTGAGGGTGAGCAAATGATGACAGGAAATTTAATTTTGGGGAGAACTATTCCTTTAATGAGGTTCGTCTCAGCTGGGATGTAGACAGCAAGGCAGCTCAACTAGTTTTGGAACAGAGTTTGGGTTTTAATAACCCCCTGGTCTTAAGGTTGACTCGCTATGAAGTATGAATATAAATTGATGATGCCGTCTGTGACTAACATAGCGGATATTTGCAGTAAATTGCACTGAAAAATTCATGACCATAGAGCAGTTGAGCACTGGATCCACAGAGGATGAGCTTCATCCGTCTGGTGGGCCGCTCTTATCTAAGATCTGTCGCTGGGGCAGCAAGTCATTCGCTTATTATTCATCTGATTGCAATAACAATGTCTGCAGCGTCTTGTGGGTTTTGTGAACAACTCATTTGTTTTAGACAAAAGGGAAATTTGCAGTGCATCATCTGAGGCACCGAGCGAAAACTTGCTTTTCATGCATTTGTGGGAGACAATCGGAATATTTAAAGAACATTAAATGTTTCTGACATTACGGATAAAGAATGGGTTGCAAACACTGAATACTGCAATTGCTCACACGTTTTGTCTCAGATGATGCGCTGCAAATTACTCTTTGAAACAAATGAGATGTTTACACAAAAGGGGCAAGACTTTGTGATCGAGGAATATTTCTATAAGGCAGGTGGCTTATTTTAGATGGAAAACCACGGAAGAATGGATTCTCCAGAATGCAATGTCAACCTTTAATACATTTTAATGCAACACTCAAGAGCCCTGAGAAAAATAATTCAATCTAATCTACACTTCCAAAAATGACCATGATTTTAACGGTAAATTCCTGTAAAAGTTACAGGGAGAAACCGTAAACTGACACTTCCAGAATTCCCTGCATTGTGTTTCAATTTTTTTTGAATTCGATGATATTTCTTTGAAAAAACTATGTTTCTTCAAAGTCAGCTATGTTTATTAGGGTTACAGTTAATGTTGTCAAAGTAATGTTTATTGCATATTTCAGTTTAATGAGTCATCATGATGGTGTTTCGTGTTTGTGTGAATGACACTGAGCTCCTTCTGTATATGTTCATAGTGCTCCACTGAAAACATAACGTGCAGGTTACCTTAAGAAGACTCATGGGATGTTGATACTTACAGCTCGGGTAACAGACAGGAAGCGGTCGTAGCTGATTAAGACGATATTGAAGACGGAAGCCGTGCACAACAAGTAGTCCATTACAAGCCACAGCTTGCACAGTCCGCGGCCCAGCATCCACCTGCCCGTCAAGATATAGGGCATGTAGACTGGGATGCAAAAAGCCCCTGGAAAGAGAGACACTTTTACTGTATTACATACAGACCTCGGCTGGTATCAGTGGGCACGCGCTTCTCCTGGCCAGGATATAATAGAGCACGAAATCAATGGACCATGTCACGAAGGAGTCTCTTCTCAATGTGACGATAAACCTGAGCCATTATCAAAAAGCCATCGAATTGCAAAGGGAACGGCGAGTGCGTTCTGAGCTCTCTACCTCTTTCTCTTGCTTTTCCGCACCTAGAAGCATGAAGAGAAAGCTTTTTCACAAAGGCACACAAAACAGCAATCTCATCACCGCCTAGTCCTTGAAGGACGCTGAGATTTCACATCTATCATACTGTCAAAAACACAGCCATGGCTCTATTATTCAGACTTTCTGAGCAGGTTGGCATTTGACGGAAAAAAAAGCAGCGCTTTGTTTGGCTCCTTATCTAAACTACATAGGCACGTTTTCAGGTAGAGCGACACCTCCTATCTCTCGGACCAATTTATTTCTTTTTTTCAAAGAACTTCCACCAAGCACTACATCGGCTGAGCATTAATGCCTGTGAGCCGCAAATAAACACTCAAGCAGGCAGAGAGGGTTTGGTGAATAGACCGAGGGGCCATTCAGATCTTGAAATGAACCACAGATAGGATCTCGTCTCTTAATGCACTCTTAATCCAAGCCAATCATTTCTGGTGCCAGCGCACCACAGAGCAGCAGAGTACTAAAGGTCTGTGTCTTGGCACTGCAGAGTAATGGGTGTAATCATTTCTTCTTCCACCTCAGAACCAGCTTGGCTATGAAAGCATGCCAAGAATGTGGTCTAAAAATAGGATATAAAATGTATGGCTCACTGGGAAATTTGAGTCTTTGCCCATGTAGTGCATGAGGCAAGAAAAGCGTTGATCCCCGTTTCAATTACTGGAAATTGATAACAATGTTTGGCGCATTGGGAAATATGAATCTGGTAAGCTCAATGGTGATATGTGACACTGGAGCACAAAACCAGTCATGAGGGGCAGCGTTTTAATTCGAAATAAGCTTTCCGTTGATGTACGGTTTGCTAGGATGGTACAATATATGGCTGAGATACCACTACGTGATGTTTGTTAAACAAGTTTCGGGAGGAGCACCAACGCATTAATCAATCAACCTATTTTCTACTCCGTCCAATCAAAACTACAAGCCTCCTCCTTAAATAAGCTCACTTCCTTCCCTTCCCTGGCTTGTTCCCGCCCCCGGAAGCGCGAACTCATGAATTGGAAATCTGGAATCTGAGGGTGCAAAAAAATAAAAGGATTTGCGAAAAATCACCTTTAAAGTTGTCCAAATAAAGTTCTTAGCAATGCATATTACTAATTATAAATGATGTTTTTGATATGTTTACCGCAGGAAATGTGCAATTTTTACTAATTTGCAGATTTTTGACTTAATATGCTAAGGATTTTTGGCATAAAAGAAAAATCATTAATGCTTCATTTAAATCATGTGGGATACACAATGCGTGGTTGGCGGGTTTTGTGGTCCAGGTTGACATATAATTCACCAATACAAACACTTACTTCACACTATACCTACTCAGAATTCACAAGCAGCAAGAAAATCAGACCTATGCAAATAATGACTGAATTGGAAAATAAGCATGCAGGAGCATTTTTTCGTGGGCTGGTTTTGTATTCCTTGGAGGAAACCAGCTTTTGTTGTTGTTGCTGTTGGGAGTGGTCTAATCACTTTCCTGGTTTACATGATGAGGTCAGAGCAGACAAAAGCGGAGAAATGTGGTTTATGTAATAATTCACTCTGAATTCATTTCCTGAGAGGCAGTAATGCAGTAGGGAACGCGAGTTGTGTAATCAGGACTATTAACAGGATCACACTCTAAAAGTGAGCGCAGCTACAAGAATTTACATTTATCATTAGGCAACAGGCCATGCTAATGAATACTGACTTGCAAAACTGGGAAAGTGAGAAAGCAATGCACAAAAACCAGACCAATATATTGGCCACTGTTGACCATTTTGAGATGATCAACAATGAATGATAACGTAATTATATTATGCATTTTTTTTTTTTTTTTTACACTTTAGATAATGTGCAGTCTTCATTTAAAACATATTTGGTTTGCTGTTATTAAACGGACAAATCAGCCACGCTTCAATCTAGAGATCAGGATTGGCATCGATCACTCTGTTGCACATCCAGTACATCTGTTTGATCGATCCGGCGTTACTCCTCAGCTACTCTTACGTGTCTTATCGAGTGAGGTGTAGTCTAATTTATCAAACTTTTCTCTGCGCTCCCATTTGGGTGTCTATCACAACCGACCTTCCCACAGATCGCATCAGATGTACAGTATATAGGATTTCCAGAACGCTTTGATCCTGTAGAACAAAGGGGTTCCCATTGCTCGATGACATGCAGCTCATTTTTTAAGAGATGTCATTTCTTATATTCAAATGCACAGTGGCAAAGCAACAAACAAGCGCGCATGAAGCATTTTGAGCTTAAAACGCACGTTTATACATACCAACAAGGAAGTCCGATATAGCCAAATTAAGGAAGAAGTAATTGCATTGATTTCTGAGGCTCTTGTCCACGACGAACGCGAGAATAACCAACGCGTTTCCGACCACCACCACGACCACCAGAATTACCATGAGGATCGCCAAAATGACCATCGTGTACCCTGGGAACGGAGCCCCATCCGAGCTGACGGTCGAGCTGTTGGAGCCGGATGAATTAAAGCAGTTAACCATTGTCAGATCGAGGACATTTGGAGAACCAGCAACAGGTCTGAAGTCATCATGTGAACCCTTTCCCGCTGACGATGATGACAGCAGAGTTTTCATTCCTTTAGGGTCGCGAGAACTTCAGCGCGCGGCGGAATAAGCATCCAGTTGGAGTCTCCAAACGCCCGAGGCGTGCGCGCATCTTTGAGGCGTCCAGCGCAACACCAGAAACACATGACGTGGGATGACTCCTTCCTGAGGGGAACTCCAAGTCCTCGCGCTGAGACTGGGCGCAGAGTTTCTGTTCTACGACTTTCCAACCGAACCGCGCGTTCTCGTCGTGCGCGCGCATCAACTGTTGCGCTCTCGCGCCTCCCGTTGGATTGCGCGCTTTCCTCAGACAGACAAGAGATTTGTGAGGACCTGGTTGAAGTATGATATCCAGAATGGCATACAGTGCAGTGAACCTTTTCCTCTCTCCATTTGTCCAAGTACAGAGAATATTATTTTTCTCTCTGCTTAAACAGTGGTTATACACATATTGAGAATCAAACGATGAGCTGTTTTCAGATAATCTATCTAGAATATAACTGTACCCCTGGACCACAAAACCAGTCATGGTGGTCATTTTGTTAAAACAGATAATCTAAAATCGGTGTAAATAAGTATTTTATTTACTCCACTAGAGATTCGTTAGAGAAAATAACAAAGCTAGTAATAGTTAGTGTATTTGCTATGGCGATAATTCAGTATTTTTGAAGTTCACACAAAAATTAATTTCATTTACTCATGCCACTCAACTATTTCTTTTTTTGTCAATGGGCTCCAATGTCATTTGAACCTTATCAGTCTCAAAAAAGATTTCTTCGTGGTTCTGCAGATTAAAGTAAGGCACTCCTGTGTTGTAAAAGATCTAGTTCAGTGTTATGCTAATATCCTATGAACCTGGACCTTTCCCATTCTTCAGGACTGGCTTTGATTCCTGTTCACTTTTTTTCACCAGTATATCATTGCTCTTGCACTCTTCAGTGGTTTCAGCACCATGGACAGCAGCTCCCGCCACCCACTCAAGGTAAAGCTCAGCCAGGTGATTTTCTTCAAAGCCGTGGCTGTGCCTCAACTACATGATATACTATGTTCCCTTTTATAAGCCATGACGGAAAAAAAGAAAGACTGTAAATTCAAGCATTTAGGGGAAAAAAAAAGAAAATGTTAATGCCTCCATCAGCCGAGCACATGGCGTTACAGGCATGACAAATAAACATCCTAATTGCACTTTAAGTTTTAAATTGCACACCATGTACAGAACGCCTCCTCTTCCTAAAGTCTCCGTTGTAGGTTTAAAAAAAAATCTTAATTGCACTCGCTGTCAGAGATGTGGTCTTCTTTTCCCGCGTGAGTCATTTCCCTACTGACACAAAAGACCGACTTTAGCCCTGTGTGCTCTTTCTCAGCTGTGCACCAGAGGAAGACGATAGCAAACACTTTGCCCCTGCGTTTCACACACACGTGCGTGACATTGATACTGAAATAATGGTGCATCTGTGAAATCCAATTTAGCGGCACTGCATGGTGCAGCTCCTTTAACTTCCATTAGTTCCAGCGGTTGTGCAGTTAAAATCTGTCTGAAACCCTTTTAAATATGTCGTTCTACTTTAATTATGAAGGGCTAATTAACCCCTGGGCTCTTAACCCAGGATTTCTTGCCTAGGCCCCCATAGTGATACCAATCACTTGCGAAGAGGGTCACTTGAGAGGCTGGGGAGCAATTCGATTAGCTTAAGTGTGCTGTAAAAACGTGAAACAAATGCTGTAAAAGCACAATGAAACATCTCATTCCAGTAAGATCTCTCTGACAGACCTGACACAAGTGTCCAACTGGTTTAAAGTCAACATAAGATCAAAACAGGTGCTATTTGATTGGTGCATGTTAGTCCAAGGAATAAAAGCTTTCTTTAAAACATTACACCCATGTCCAACTCGGTATTCTGTACCGCTTCTTTTTCTCTATCGTGTTGAAAGGGTTCATAGGCTTGTTTCAGGTTGCCACATTTCATGTCGCTAACGAGCAGGGATTTCAAACATTAAAGCATTTGGACTAAAAACACAGAGGCAGGTGCCTGAAGAAGATAACATGGAAAGAAGCTAAGTGCAATCAGGTCCTTTGTTGTATTATTCTTGCAGCGGAAGCAGAATTCCGCGTATTCCAAAGGCCCAGAGCGAGAGCTACAGCTCATTTCAACAGGGATCTGCTCTGGCACCTTCTAAAGAAGCAGGAGAGACTCTTATGAAGCAAGCTTTCGGCTGCACCCTTCTGATGTTTGATCTCCAGAGATGAAGAGGCCTGACCCTTATTTGAACAAACAACAACGGCCATCTCCCAATCCCACTTGAGACGATAAAACAACACGAATTACCATTCTGCTCTGGTCTTCTTGCTCCTCAAGGCCTCAACGGAGGACAGCTAATGTGCTGATTTGATTTCTCCCACGATTAATATTATTCATTGATACCTTTGTCAGACAGGATACATTATCCACCATGCAAATTAGCCACTTTCATGCAATGCTAATAGTTTTCTTTTGGCGTCTATGTTTGGAAGGATATTATCTGGTCAAGTTAAGTTGTGAAGTTCAATATTGCGTTGCATCGAATGGATCATTAGCATGTCGGAGATTTGGCTTAGGCTACTTAAAATGTGCCTAAAGAAAGTACGGTATTTTCTAACATACTGTATGATGCACATTCTGTAAGATATTTAGTTAAAGGGTTATTTCACCCCAAAATGAAAATTCGGTCATTAATTACTCACCCTTGTGTCGTTCCAAACCCTTCATTCATATTCAGAACGCATATTAAATGTTTTTGATGAAATCGGAGAGCTGTCTGTCCCTCCATAGACAGCCACACAACTGAAACGTGCCCAGATCCAGAAACGTGGTCACATGCATTGCCATACTCTCCAAGATGGTGGAAGACGTAACTCAAAATGAGGTTATTTTTGTTTTCATTGTGAAAAAATTGAAAACTGAATAAACTGAAGTTGATCCACTGATGTCACGTTTTACCGGTGTTCTTATTATTTTTCTGGATCATTTGAGTCGCTGTCTACGGAGGGTCAGATAGCTCTCTGATTTCATCAAACATATCTTAATTTGTGTTCTGAAGAAGAACGTAGGTCTTATGTCTTTGGAACGACATAATGATAATGAGTAATTCATAATATAATTTTCATTTTGGGGTGAACTAACCCTTTAAGGTTAGCTTGAATTTTTCCGGACATGGCATAAGTGGTATGTGATAGAATCATCCTTTGCTGTGGTAGAAAGAATTGTGGAGACATTGGTTATTTGGAGCATTGATAAGAAGCCAAACAGTCTTCGAGCAGGTTTTGCATAGTTAAATCAATCATTTGCATGTTGGAGATATGTTTTTGCCTGGCGAAAAAACAGCACTGCATGTTCAAGTGTGCAGTCCAACTATCTGCACCAAAGCAGAAAACAAACGACGAAAAACCATTATTTGGCAGAAATTAATCTTCACATGTCTCAATAAAACTCCAACAACTTTTTAGCCATCAAATTGGCAATTTCCATATCACACATTTGGCTTTGACAGTTTAAATAGTGCCAATGCACAGCATGGCATTGTCTGATGTATCATGGAGTTATTTCCATCCAAATTTAGTGGAAGTCCTCGCCAGATGTCATCAACGCTAACATGATTCTGTGGCCCAGAGTAAAAGGAATCTGCTGGTTATAGTTCAGATGAGATTGTTTTGACAGTTGGGTGGTCAAATAGACAATTAGCATGTTGGTTTAGTCATTTTTAAAAAACATCAATGCACAGTATTGCATTTTCTTTACTATAGTTGTTTGCAAAGAAGCTTGATTTCTTACAAGAAACTATATGAGTCGAGTCATCCTTGGGGGAAAGAGTTTTCACATCTGCCGCCGTGATTCTGTAGACGATTGTTCTGCAGAATTCAAAGTCGCATTAAACTTTGTATATCATAACAGATCTTTTCTTCAAGAACTGGACCTCTATCACAGATCTATTTGTCACTTTAAAAAGTGTGTTGAATTGTATTGCACAGGAGATATCTCTGTCCATATAGAGCAATTCCACACCTGGGGTTTTCTACACTAATGAGATACTCTGACCCAGAATAATAGATCTGTTGGTTACAGTTAAAACTTCTTGTTTAGACTGAAGGGTGGTCATACAGATGCCCTATACAAGCATTCATTACCCAGGGCAAAGATGAGCTGCCAGACTGGGCCTGAGTTAGTTTGTCCGGTCAAAATCAATGGTAAACTTGTTGGAGATATGGTATAGGCTGCCGAAACACAGCATTGCAATGTGAACCATAGATTAGCTTGATTGTTCTGCAGAGATCGAAGGCACAGTTATCCTTGCATATTATAACAGATCTTTTCTACAAGAACAGTTTGGACGTCTAATTGCCAATTAGTGAATCACAAAAATCGATTTGTCACTTTAAACAGAGTCCATATATAGCACAGTTCCTCACCAGATGTCTTCTACACCAATGTGATACTGGCGTCCAAAATAAGAGATCTGTTACAGTTCAGAATTTTGTTCAGGCTCATGGGGGGGGGGGGGGGGTGGGTCAAAAAGAAAAAA
>JAUMHP010000079.1:1324157-1341821 GCA_032361065.1 Enteromius trimaculatus | reverse complement strand
AATTAATTAGAAATAAATGTATATGTATTTATTAATTAAAAAAACAAATAAAAATAACCTGAAATGAAAATAAAGTCTAGTTACCTGAATGAAGTGTATTTTGTATTGCGCTGCAGTACTGAATTATCAGGATTAATAAAGCGCACGAGGGAACAGCTTCATCTCCTGCAGGGCGGCAGTGTTTCTGATGCAGTGTTTGTTTGTGGCTGACGGTGTTTGTTTGTGGCTCATCTCTCCGTTGTGCTTCCCTTCTGCTCCTGCAGCTCTAACTCCTCCTTTTCTTTATCTCCACCCTCCACCCGCCCACTCCTCCGTTCTTTCTCTCTGTGCTCTCTCTCTGGACCATGTGTGATAATGGGGACGTGGAGGACAAGCCGCCCGCTCCGCCCGTCAGGATGAGCAGCACCATCTTCAGCGGCGGCGGGAAAGACGCCCTGGCGGCCAACCACAGCTCCAAGCCCCTGCCCTCGGTGCCCGAGGAGCGCAAGCGCAACAAGATCTACTCCATCTTCTCCGGCGCCGAGAAGGGTGCGTACACCCGCGCTTGCTACTTCAGCTAACATCCCAGCAATAATATCTCTGCAGCTTTTATTGATATTTTAATAGTTTTTAGCATTCTTTTAATTAATTTAGTTGCCAGAGTGGTGTTTAAAGTGAAGTATTAAATAGAAAAAATTATAAAAAAAGATGTATTTAAAAGTAACACAATATTTTACGCAGTTACATGAAAATGGAACACATTTATGAATTACTAATAAAATGTTATCATCGTATATTAATCATATTAAATTAACACTAACTGTATTTTTGCTGTTTAATTATGTGTAAATCAGAATTATTATTAAAACTTAAACCATAAAGTTTAATGTTAGCTAAAACAAAAAGTATTTAAAGATTTTAATATATTTTCTGCTAGATAGCTAAATAAACCGTTTCTGAAAATAAAACTGATGGAGTAACAAATTAATAAAAATATATGTAGACATTTAAGAAGTAAAAACTAAGAAAAATGTCCAATTTGCTAAAACTTTCAAATAAAAAAATACATAAAAATAAATAAATGTAAAAAAATTATAAATATTGCCAGTATTAAAAAAAAAAATCATAATTTTTATTTACGCTACATTATTAAATGCTTTTCCACATAGTTTTTCCTGATTTTCTCTCATTTATTGATCTATTTTTATCTGTACTTCTGAAAATGTGATTCTCGCGCCGCAGGAGTTGACTGAAAGATGCCGCGTTTGAGCTGAAAGAGGGGATGTGAGAGTCAGCGCTTGTTTTGATGCACTGTTGATAGTGACTGTGCGTGACGCATCGTTTCACACCCGAGATCAGTGTGAAGAGCCGTGTGTGTTCGGTCGTGATGCTGATAATGACAGATGTGTGTGTGTGTGTGTTACAGGCGGCCGGAGGAAAGACCGAGATAAAGAGCGTCCTGAGATCTCACCCCCGTCAGACTTCGAGCACACGATTCACGTGGGCTTTGATGCCGTTACCGGAGAGTTCACCGTAAGACTCAACAGAGCGCACCTTTATCTTCATTATTCCCTTCACTCTTATCACATTATTGTAAAGTTGGGCATATCTGTATCCAACTATCACTAAATAAAAATATTGGTATTATTTTATATGTGAATATATTTAGTTATAAATAGTTCAAATAGCTTTCACGTATTTTACTAATGTATTTTTATTGTAATGTTATTTAGTGAGATGTTTTGTACACTTTATACAATGAACATTTCTAATAATGTAACCAATATTAAGCCATTGTTATATTTAATTCTTTTTTTTTTTTTTTTTTTTTACAACCTTTTTCTCGTAATATGAGTCTATTCTCAACATTTTATTTAGATTTTTTTCCCCCTCAATATTAAACAGTATTTTTCTTAAAATTGAACACCTTTTTACTCTTAATTTAATTTATTCTCAACATTTGCGACTTTTTTTCTCGAAATTGAACGCATTTATTTTTCCGTAATTTAACAAGGTTTATTCGTTTATTCTCAATGGTTTTTTTTTTTTTTTTTTTTTTTTTAAACAAACTTTTTACTAAATTAAATGTTGAAATGGTTTTATTTTGTCGCTATTACTTGGCCCTAATCCTCTTCTGTAGATATTAAAGATTTGTCATTTTACTTTTTTTGATTTATTGAAGTTTTTTTTTTTTGCAGCTTGAGCTTTTATGAACACTTTATTAATACGTGAATAATATAAAAGCAATTTATTATTACTTAAGTCCTCGCAAACTGAATTACTCTGCTTGCTTGTTTGACTTCTTCGTAACCAAACAGTTTACAGTTAATTTTTAAGCATTTTTTTACACTGAAGCTGATACATGAAATAAAAACATACACACATAAAGTTATGGTACACACATAAACTAGATGGTATTCATGCTCCTCCTCTTCAGTGTGATGTGTTAAATCCCTGCTCTCTCTCTCTGTGTCTCAGGGGATGCCCGAGCAGTGGGCGAGGTTACTGCAGACCTCCAACATCACCAAATCAGAGCAGAAGAAGAACCCGCAGGCCGTCCTGGACGTGCTCAAGTTCTACGACTCGACAGGAAACGGCCGTCAGAAGTACCTCAGCTTCTCCTCAGGTGTGCTCCGCTCTCTCGTGAGAACCACACAGCATCTGTCATGTACTGACCGCTCTTTTCTCCGTCTGTTTGTCTGCAGAGAAGGACGGCTTTCCCTCGGCTGAACAATCGGTACGTCTGCAAATATATATATATATATATATTTTTTTTTATATTATATTTTTAATTGCTTATTTACCCAGTAAATTAGTTTTTGTTTGACATTTTATTATTTATTTTTTCTATAGCATTTATTAGTTTTTATCTCCGTTTTAGTCTCTTTAAAAGCTCAAGTATTTATAAATGACAAATATTGCTGTGGTAACTAGCTGAAATAAAGTCCATTATTATATTACATTATAACTAGACTTTATTTTCAATGTTGGCAGGTTTAGTTAAAGTTTTATTCCAGTTTTCATTAACAGCAAAATGCAGCTCGAGCTTGTTTCTGGGTAATAAACACAGTGCTTTCTTCTCTGAAACCAAAGCCAGTGAAAAAATCACCAGAGCCCTCGTCTCCGGTCAAAACCGTGGAAGATGAAGACGATGATGATGATGAGGAGAC
Organism: Enteromius trimaculatus; assembly: GCA_032361065.1. Lineage (NCBI taxonomy): Eukaryota > Metazoa > Chordata > Actinopteri > Cypriniformes > Cyprinidae > Enteromius > Enteromius trimaculatus. The sequence continues at coordinate 1,338,672 of JAUMHP010000079.1, read as the reverse complement.
GCCGCCGCCTGTCGTTGCTCCGCGACCAGAACACACCAAGAGCGTGAGACACCATTAGTTTTCATATAAATATGTGTGTTTAGTTATTTACAGTGCTTGGGTAGTATTGTGACTTGTTTATCTGGTGATTTGTAGTATTTTTTCCTTTTAATATTAAGTCTTGTTTTTGTCGTGTCTTATTTAGTTAAACAGTAAAATTGTGGGAAATTTGGGATATTGTATTAAAAACATCTTGAGGCCAAACAAAGGCGCGTGTAAACCTCTTCAGCTCCCAGTTAACGCTGATAACTCGTGTTGTTTCAGGTATACACTCGACCATCGGTCATCGACCCCCTCCCTCCTCCAGTGACGTCTCCGGACACCGAGGTGGCCTCGAAGGCAAGCGACCGACAGAGACCCAAAAAGGGCAAGATGACGGACGATGAGATCATGGACAAGCTTCGTACGTCACCGTATAAGAGCTTCTATCTGAAATCCCTCTGTTGTACCAGATTTAAACCACATGTTCTCTGTTTGTTCTCCGACAGGAACTATAGTCAGTATCGGAGATCCAAAGAAGAAATATACACGATACGAGAAGATCGGACAAGGGTAGGTCCCACAATCCTGCGCAGCGTGATATTGTTTCATTTATGGAGGGAGGTCAATAATTGCGTGTTTTTGCAGAGCTTCAGGAACGGTGTTCACTGCCATCGACGTTGCTACTGGACAGGAGGTAACGCAAGACAGCCAGATAGATTCATTGCTGGTCCTTTTTCCTAGTTTCGTCATCTCAACGCGCTTCTGTCTCTCAGGTGGCCATCAAACAGATTAACCTGCAAAAGCAGCCCAAGAAAGAGCTCATCATCAACGAGATTCTCGTCATGAAGGAACTGAAGAATCCAAACATTGTCAACTTCTTAGACAGGTGACTGCTTTTTAGGAAACAACTTGGTTTGTGAACTTGGTTTTCTCTTCCACGTTGGGAAGTTTACGTTAATAATTGGCTACCACTTAGCTTTCTTGGGAAAATATTAGAAAATCACTGCTTAAAACCGGTATTAAACTTTAGAAGTGAATATTTGGATATTATGTCTTCCATATTATTGACACTTAGCACCAGTTACCCCAGAACTGATGGATTTGTACTCTTGAGCACATGGCTTATACACAGTTTATTTTATTTGTTAAATTCAATTCCTAGCATTCAAATATTGCAAAGGTTTGCGCATTTTTATGCTGTAAGTTTAATCCACAAATGGTCTCCTGCAGTTTTCTGGTCGGTGAGGAGCTGTTTGTCGTGATGGAGTACTTGGCTGGTGGCTCGCTCACAGACGTCGTAACCGAGACGTGCATGGACGAGGCCCAGATCGCCGCTGTATGCCGAGAGGTGCGTTGAAGTCGAACTCGCAGACCTGCTGAATTACCTGCTTTGGGTTTAATGCACAGTTGACCTCTGTTTAAAATTAGCCCTCGTATGTGTTAATGGGAAGTAATCCTGTCGCTTAATGACTAATGAACTTCCTCTTGTCAATTATCTCACACAGTGTTTGCAGGCGCTGGAGTTTCTGCATTCTAATCAGGTCATTCATCGAGACATCAAGAGTGACAACGTGCTTCTGGGGATGGACGGCTCTGTCAAGCTCAGTACGTTCTCGCTTCTGCATGCAAACACTCTGGCTTTTACGAAACGGGCTGAAGTGTGAAGTTCAGCTAGATCGCAGCAAAAAAGATGCTGATTGTGGTTAGGCGCGAAAACTTTGAAAGGTGCCTTGACGCCTGGCTGACTCTGAGAACATGTTCCTGAGCACTGCAAAACCTGACGACTGTAAAGAAACTGCAAGTGAGCTGTTCCAGCAGTAGACGTTCGAGTGAATGAAGTGTTTGGTTTTCATCCAACAGCAGATTATTAGTGTTTTGATGTAATCTGGTACCATCGCAGCCCTTTTCGCCATCTCAAGATTTCTTCTGAAACGGAAGAAAACTAGCATCAAACTAGCCCACCGCTAAATCCACAATCGACTTTAGTCAGGGTAGAAGCCATGTTTATTTAGACGCTAAATAAAGAAACGCTATGAATGGGCCTCATTCGTGAAAAACTTAATATGTAAATCGATCATGGTATGGTTTGCTTATGGTATGATTTAATGAACAATTTGGACTTGTTTCATGAGTGGGAACCATTACATCTTGATTTCAGCCTAGTCCACTGGAACTGTAGCCTGGGTCCGTCCATACTTCCTGAGACGCTACGTTCATTTCGCGAGCAAAGTTAGTCTGGCAAAGCTGCCGTTTTAGAGCATTTCAGATTCCCAAAAAAGTGGGAACCAATGAGAAACGAGTTTAAGCTCCGATACAACACTAAAGCTGTTTGCGATCACTTGGTTGATGCTTGTGTTTATTACAGCCACATTACGCATGTTTCTGAAGTATCTACAAGCTGCATGAAGAAAGATAGACACATTTGTATAAATACAAACAAAAATATATATAGATAATGGAAACGCGGCTAGTCTACAATTCTCACATCCTGGCTGTCATTGGAGTTAAAAATGGCATCTAATGCAACTTTAAGTCCTCAATGAAACCACGAAATCTCTGTAAACCATGTTTTCTATCTCCTACTCTGCAGCGGACTTTGGGTTCTGTGCTCAGATCACTCCCGAACAGAGTAAGAGGAGCACCATGGTGGGAACGCCATATTGGATGGCGCCGGAAGTCGTGACGCGCAAAGCCTACGGACCCAAAGTGGACATCTGGTCCTTGGGCATCATGGCTATCGAGATGGTGGAGGGAGAACCGCCGTACCTCAACGAGAATCCACTGAGGGTACGCTGGTATCATTGGTTCTCCAGGAAGTTGCGATGTGGCGGTTGGGGAAGCTAAACTCTCGAACTCTTTCTTCCTCAGGCGCTCTACCTGATTGCCACCAATGGGACTCCGGAGTTGCAGAGTCCTGAAAAGTTGTCGCCCATCTTCCGGGACTTCCTGGGTCGCTGTCTGGAGATGGACGTGGAGAAGAGGGGTGGAAGCAAGGAGCTTTTGCAGGTAAAACCGCTAGCGGTTAAGGAATAATAGCTTGATTGCTTTAAACGTGTTCCTTCATCAATCCCGCTCTCGTCCTCAGCATCCCTTCCTGAAGTTGGCCAAGCCTCTCTCGAGTCTCACTCCTCTGATTTTGGCGGCCAAGGACGCTATGAAGAACAACCACTAGCTGTGCCCGCGAGCGCAGCGGACTGCTGAACACTCTCGAAATCTGTGCCAGGTGTTTGTTTTTTTTTTAACCAGTGTGTCAACAACATATCAGTGTTGCCAAAACAAAACTCCAAGCATTTCATTCGGGTCTTTGCCTGTTTTTAAACCTGTATTGACCGCCGTAGTGTTGGGGGACCTTAGATGTTCTCCTCGTCCTCCTGCTCTCGTTAGATTATTGTGGGACTTTGTCTGTGTTTTATGTATGAACTCTTCCACTCTTTGGCTTCTCTAGACCTCGTGTGTCCCATAATTGGTGACCAGAATCATTTATGGTCATTTCAAATCCAGCTGGAGATCTTTCTTTTCTTTTTTTTTTTTTTTGTCTGTAGCCAGAATCACGACTGAAAACTGTGTAACATACTCCTGGTCTTGACCCGAAGGGAAGAGCACCTTACCGATACACGGCAACTGCAAGCAGTGAATGATTTTTGTAGTCACTTGTGCCTTTGTTGTTATTCCAGCAAACACCTTTATACTCTGTTTGAAGGGGCAGGTTCTTGCCATTGAACTTCCTCTAACCTGAGACGAAACTTTCATGTGATGAAACGTGTATATGACGTACTTCGAAGAAGCGTAGCATTTCAGTTTGATGTAGTTAGCCAAAAGCAGGATGTGTAGATTAGATAGGTGTATGTTTGTGTACATGAACACTTTTCTTGTTGTTTTAGTAACTAACAGTTTATTACGAAGTAAATGCAGTTGTGGGAAAGTCACAATGTAAGAACTGATAACTATTTTTATGCTTTTCAGTCACTTGTATTGCAAGTAAAAGCCGGATTCCTGCAAACTTCTGTGAACAATACAGTCATTGCAACATTGTGTACATCTCTTGCTCTTCATTAAAAGAGGACTTGAAACTTGAGATTGGAATAAACTCTCTCTAGGGGGAATTTTATAGTCTGTTTGAACCTTGTCGTGAGTTAATGGGGTCATTCCTGTTGTGTAGTGAGCTCTTTCACTTACATTACAGCACATACTAATTTCTGTTTGCGTTGCTTTACCAATGTAGACTTATTCCACTTCCTGGTGGTTGATAACATTATGGACCTTTTGTTAGTTGCATGCTCACAAACTAAATTGTTTATTTAAAATATTTTTTGTCAAGTTATAATTTGTATAGTGGTTTTAACAATACATATATTTATAAATAAAGCTCTATATTATCCAAAAATAAAATAGTGTAAATTTTGGAAAAGGAAAATAGTACACTTAATTTTTTGTTAATTTGGTTTAATAAATTAAAATATTAAAGATACGTGATGTGCATAGCTGAAAATAGCGTAATCTTTTTAATACATTTGAATCCATTCCATGATTGGTTTAAATGGGTCTGAATGTCACGTGTTTAGACATAAGGTTTTTATTTACTTTTATTATATATTTTACACCTGCCAAAAAAATGTTAGCAGTGTAATACAACATAGTAAATTTGGGTAAGTTTTTATTAAATTTTTTTGGTTTGGTTTTAATTTATACATTTATTTCCCGCCACTAAAAATCAAACCTCAACGGTCGCAAGGACGGGTGAATCACCACAGGATGTCGAAGATGGTAAACTGCGATTATTTCTGTTAAAAATGGGCAATTTTTATTTGGAATATACTATTGAACGAAATTCTAATGTGATTGAAGTAATTTGGCGTCGAAATCAGCGTTTGGGTGGATATGAAGGACATCTGATGAACTGCTATCTTGTTAGTGAGTATCGTTAGTTTTTACCGTTGGTCGGAAACTGAACCAAATACGTTTTAAGTTAAAGTTAAAGGGTTTCTGCTATACAAAGATTTGCTTTGGTAAGCTTTTCAGCTTGTTTTTTTTTTATTAAAAACAATATTGTAGGCTCAAGTGGTGGTGCGTAGGTTAGGCGAAAAGACGAGCTTATTTTGACACACGTGTAACGACTTTTTCATTTACATTAAAGTCGAACCTTCATTACAAAAATACAGCCTTTTAATAAGACGTTTATTGTGAGCGTGCTCGCTAACGTTAAATCAAATTTCATCTCGTCGTGTTTCGTGATCGAGATTCTCGTGAACGCTAACTTTAGTCTCGTGAACGCGAATTCATGACTAAACTAGTGTAAGCTTTCTAAATAGGTCCACTTTTCAAAATAAAATTAGTTTTCTTTGCATTTGATTATGTGAACTGATTATTTTGTAACTGGTGTCAGTATAGCTTCAATACTATTAGGTTTGAAGCGCCCTCAAGTAACCACACAAGACCAACTATTAACCTTAGTTTCACTTAAAATCTATTTTATTATTAAGATAATTCAACTTTTTCCGTTTTAATAACTTTATGTAGTTCATGGACTCTTGTGAGTGACATTTCATGCTGTACCATGCATGTGTATGGTTCACCTGTTTGTACCTAGCATGTGTTTTTCTTAATTTTGCTAAGTGGAAGCGGACCATTGGGACGTTGAGGGGTCTGTTAAAAGTGAGTATTGTTGGGGTTAGTCTTCTTTTGGTAACTATGTTAACTATTTAACTGAATTTTACTTCTGTACAGATGGGTAGCTGTTACATCACAAAAGTTCCCGCGCTACAATCTCAGTCATGTGAGCATTGGTGGTTCAGTGGTAGAATTCTCGCCTGCCACGCGGGAGGCCCGGGTTCGATTCCCGGCCAATGCAACAGCTTCTTTTGAAGATATTTTACTAATTTAAATGCTAAAACGTTGTGCTAATTTCTCTATTTGGGTGTTTATTTCAGACCCTGCTTACGAATAATAGCTTTGATGCGAGAGATTCAGCGAAAGACTGTAATAGAAGCAGCTCAATACAACATGAAGGTAAGATATGAGTTAAAACAGTGTTTTGTTGTTACTGCAACGCTCCAAAACCAATTTTTCCTCTTGTTTTTCATGTCAAAAGAAGCTTTAAATCAGATCACAGTCACCCGAGCATAGCAGCAAATGGGGTCGCCGGGATGAGTATACTCACTCCTCGTTAGTATAGTGGTAAGTATCCCCGCCTGTCACGCGGGAGACCGGGGTTCGATTCCCCGACGGGGAGAATAAGCTTTTTTTTCTTCTACATATGTCCAAATGAAAGCTCATTTTCGCACTCCTAGCTGTATATCTAAAGATTACCTGTAAATAACATCATTGTTTTATTTAAAATAAGACAAAACATCTCATTTGTAGATCAATTTGCTTGCGAAAATACGCTGCTACTCTTTGATTTATATTTTAACTTTACAAATCTGCTTCATAATAATATTAATAATATTTTTGCTGATTAAAGGCATAGTTTAGTTACAATTACTTTAACGGGAATAATGTGAATAACATGAAAAATAAACAGTTTATTTATTTATGGTTATTAAAACTATCAGGTATCTATTGTTTAGTTAATTAAGTTAATTATTAATCTTTAAAAAAAAAAAAAATTGTCATTTTGAGTTTTCTATAATTTTTGTAGTTTTTTCTTTGTCTAGTCATTGTTATAGTTTTAATAAATGTTTTGAATTATTTTATTTTTATGTTACTTTTTTGTTTCACTTTTTTTTTAAGTCAAAGTATTTTATACTTTTAGTTATTAAAGAAAAATATAAAATTCTTCTAACTAGCTAAAATAAAATTACTATAACATAATTTAATTCCAGTTTAAGGTTGCAGGTAGTTGGGAAGACGGCCACCAGATGGCAGCATTTCTAATAGACCTGATATAAAACAATGCTTACTGCTAAGAGTTAAAAGCCTGAATACCATTAAACTGTCTTTCCACAGATTAAACCTTCAACATCAATGACGGTAAAATCTCCAGCAAAACCAAAACTTTTGCCCCGTGTGAGGCTCGAACTCACGACCTTCAGATTATGAGACTGACGCGCTGCCTACTGCGCCAACGAGGCCTGAAGAGCAAGTTTGCTAAACCCCCTCATGTTCCCGCCGTGAGTCTGAACACACTGTTCTGTACTTCACTTCTGTCCTCGATTGTGAATATCTGTCCTGCGCTGGTTTGTTTGTGTTTGTTTGTGTGCACATCTGCTACAATCCCAGAAGACGGTTTATACAAAACTGACTGAGGAACAATAGACCGGTTTAAACAATGAGATCCAACCTCGTCCACCAGGGGGAGCCAAAAGTCAAAAGTATATATTAAACACGTATAATAAAAATGTATAGTAACGATTGTAAAACTCATTTAAGCACATATTAAAATGGTTCATGTAAAAGGTATAAAAGATTAGATTTTAGATGAATATATTATAAACTGTACATTTCAAATGTCTTAAGTAAAGGTGTGTAAAAGTTTTTACTGACAAACCGGCAAAAACAAATTAAAAAAATGTTAAAATTATAAAATTAGTATTTGAGGTTAAATTAATACATTTCTTAATGTGTCGTGAATTGACTTTTGTTTTAAATTTTGTAAATCAAGGAGAAATGTGTTATTTATTTTTGGCTCAGAAAAACAAAAACAAAATTGCAATGAACTGAAAACTTTAATTTTTTTTTTGGTTAAACCCTTTTTTCATCTTTGACCCACATATATTAAAAAATTGTAAATTTTAAATGCACATAAAAAAAATAATATTTAATTCATGTACTGTATATTGAATACGTAATGTTGATTTTAAATACATATATTAATTAAAAAATGATAAAATTTATATATTTAAATAAAATTGGACATTTGAAGTGGAAATATATATATTAAAAATGTAGATTTAAAATGTGTATAATAAATAAAATTATAGCATTTAAATACATAAATAGAATGAAATGTATTTTTGCATACATTAAATTAAAACTTGTAATTTAAATGCCTACATTTGTAGAAAAACAATCTAGTTTTAAAATGCATATATTAAATTAACAATGATTGCCTTTAAATGCATACATGAAAATAATAGAATTAACATGCATATAATAAAAAATAAATGTAGATACATGCATTTACACGCAAATTTAAAATGCATACCATGATTAAAATGTACAGCATTAAAATGCATAAATTAAATAAGCATAGCAGATATCAAATTCACATAGTAAATATACATTTCAAATTAAAATATTAAACATTGTACATTTAAAGTGCATAAAATAAAACAGAGAAGCAGATTAAAAATACATATCAACTAAGGATTGTGCATTTAAGATCTACGTCTATATTTGATCAAGCAGCACTCTCCTAGTTTAAACAATGAGAGGCTGCCGCGTAAACAAGCGTTTTTCCAAAGTCGGCCTTGAATAGGTCAGAGTGTTTTTTGGGCTTAAACCCCCGCCTGATAAGAGCACGGCGTATCCGAGTGCCACGTTATCATACGCTGTGAGCAAATACAGCGCTGCAGAGCCCAGAGCTCTCTTTTCATCTCGCAGCAGCATGTCGGCCCTTAATGCCTCGCTGGGCTACTTCCTGGCGATCGCCGGGGTGAGCGCGGTCAGCAGGGTGCTGTTCTCGCGCTGGGCCTTCCTCGCCGAGTTCATGGCCGCGTTCGCACTGGCCGCCTGCCGCCTGGAGGTGGACACCATCGCAGAGGTGGGTCAGTGGGCCGGGGCGCTAGGGCCCGACGTGGCCGTGACTATGCTCTTCGTGTCCCTGGCTGTGCACGGGGCGCTGATGCAGGGCGTGACTGGGAACCCGTCCGTGACGCTGATGGGGCTCCTGCGGAGGGAGGTGGGCATCCTGTCGGTCACCCTCAGCGTCTCGGCGCAGTTACTCGGGGCGTACGCCGCGCTCCTCGTCGCCGGCAGGTACTGGCAGATGGAGCTAAGCGACATGCACATGATCAAGAACCTGATGATGTTCGAGTGCAGCACGTCTCTGATGGTCCCGCCGCTGCAGGGCGTCCTCGCCGAGGCCCTCGGAGCGCTCACCTTTCACCTGCTCTACCTCGTCCTGAAGAACAGCTCGCAGCTGCTGCAGATCCCTGTCTTTGCCGCGCTGCTCACCTTCATCGCTTACGCAGGTGAGCGCTCTCAAAAAAAGAAAGATGTATTAAATAACCGTGACAAAAACCGGCATGTTTATGATGTATATAGATGTATATTATCAACAATGGATATTCTATAGCGTTTTTACATACAATGATGCAATACAATCCAATTATAAGTCTACTTTTAAAACAAAGATGGTAGCTAGTTAGTGGAGGTGTGCATATGTTAAATTATAGGTAAAAACGTTTAAAAAAAATAAAAATGCAAATGCAAACATTGACAGCTGTAGATTTAAAACATGTTTATTAATTTAGGAATGTGCATGTTAAATACATGCAGAAGTAAAAACTATATATAACTGAAACAAAATAGATATTTGAGATTTGAAATGCATGTATTCATAAAATTGTAGATTTAAAATATGAACATTAAATAATGATTATAGAATTAAAATGCAAATATAAAACATTGTAGATTTAAACTTAAGTTCATAAACCAACAAATATATGTGTAAAACATAAAAATTAAACGATTTAAAAAATTGTAGATTGGTGATATTAAAGATTGTTAATTTAAAACCTATTTATTAAATTAGGATTGTGCATGTAAAATACGTTGAATTAAAAATGATATATATATATATATATATATTAATAATATATTAATAAATGTAAGATTTAAAATGCATATGGTTTATAGAATTAAACAGCATATATTAAAATAAATAAAATGCATATATTTGAAATTGTAGATTTCTAGTGCATGATAAAGTAATTGTATCTAAAATGCATGCATTAAATTAGGATTGTGCATTAAACGTCCAGATATTAAGATTTAAAATGAATTTATGAAAGGAAAAACTACATTTCAATTACTGAATTAAAAATGCTTATTCTGAATAAAGATTAAAAATAGCTAATGCATATAATAAATTATGTTAAATATTAAATTAATAATTGTACATTATGAATATTAAAACACCAGATTTAAAATTTCATATTTTAAATTAGGTCTGTGCATTAAAAAATACATATATTAAATCACAAATTATAATAAAACATTTAAAATGCATTTATAAAGATCATTTCAAATGTATTTATTAAATTTAAATTAGTAGGTTTAAAATGTATAAAAACCTCTTGACCGTTGACTGGGAATAACGTGCTGAAGTGTTTTGTCTCCGTCACACCAGGAAATAACTACACTTCTGGATACGTGAATCCATCCCTGGCTTATGCCATGACATTCACCTGTACAGGACACAGTTTCTTCACGTATGCTCTCGTCTACTGGCTCGGGCCTCTGATTGGTGAGTCCTCGTACACGACCTCGTTTCATTTTAGATTTCAGCAGTCCTAAAATGGCGTTGTGAACGGTGTATTTTTCCAGGCATGACTCTGGCGCTCTTCCTGTATTTGGGAAACATCCCGCTGCTGTTCAGCAGGAATCTGCTTTACTCAAAGAAGGCACGTTTCCGGGTTCCCAAAGGAAAAACCTCAGAAGACAAGAGCTGCTGAAGACACATAAAAACACCTCTCTGATGCGGTCACTTCATAAAACATGGTCACAAAACATACACATTTCTGTTCGACTGGTTTGAGATCTGCAGCCAGTTTGAGCAAAGCCCCCGTCCTGCACTAAATTAAACTTCTATTAAATATATATTCATACATTTTTTTTATATTTAATAAGGGGGAAAGGAATAATCATACAAAAGTACAAATAACAACATTTTATATTGCATCTGTAAATGGCACTTTGATTAAATATTCAAAGTGCGCCACAAAGCAATAAAATAACTTTTACACATTTCATAACCGCTGTTCTTCTTTATTCCAACCTGTGTAGAAGATACATAATAAACAAAAACGTCTGTTATTCTTACTAAGTACTAGACCTTGCTTTATCAGTGCCTACAGATGTCATGACAGGAACGGGTGTTTCTTCTGTATTTCTGGGGCATGCACGTTCAACCGCTGAGGTCTTAATGAGGGCAGTAATGGAGAGCCTATCAGCTCATGCCTGTGGTTTATTCTGCTTAGTACACTGTATGTTCGTGTGTGGGTGAGGTGTGCTTTCCTACATCCGCAAACACACTTCGAGAAGAACAGACTGCACCCGAGAGTCAGACTGGAAGTGCAACTGATGTAATCTGATAACCCCTCGTCGTTCAGGATGAGTTTCTTTCTTCTTCTCACGCTTATCTTCTTCATCTCTTCAGGTGAGTCACTGAATTATATAAATAATTGGTAGATTGATAAGTGAGTTTTGTGTTTAATTAAACACACAGTTAAATATTAAACCACGTTAAGGCCCGTACACACCAACGACGGTAACTATACCGCTTTAAAATGAAGAAGAATAGCAGCGTTTACGGTAAAGCTATAGAGACTATATTGTTCAAATCACTTTCAGATCAATTTTTTTAGCTGATAAATGTTCAAAACATTAGTGGCGCTGCAAAAAAATGCCTTTCTAGCCTTGATAGGTCTTGTTTTTGCCAAAATACCTATAAAATCTTAAATCAAGAAGGCTAAGACCAAAAAATAATCCTATTTCAAACAGAAAAACAGTATTTAGTTTGTTTCTAAAAACAAGACAATAATTTTTACTTCTTGATTTAAGGTCTGATAATCTATGCTATGCTAGAAAAGCATTGATTTTATTTTTTTGCAGCGCACCAATCAGAATCCAAGCTGCTTACAAGAGCTCAAGCGTTTAAAGCAGCAGACCACAAAACTGCACGACAAGCAGAACGCGCGTAGGTGTGAACGCTTATCGTTCTAGGTGTGAAGGGGTCTTACAGTGTATACCTAAAAGTGCTTAGTGTGCTTGATATGTACTTGAGAAGCTGTTTTATATGTGCTCCAGGTGTGCTTGCTGCTGAAATGGAGTCCGTATCGGTGATGAGGGGAGGTTCTGTCACTTTACTCACCGATGTTACTGAAGTACAGAAAGATGACCTGATACTGTGGACGTTCAGATCTAAAGACAATCTGATCGCTGAAATCCATAAGCTGGTCGTGTATGTGTATAAGAGTAAAGAACAGTTCAGACTGGAACAAAAGACTGGATCTCTGACCCTCATGAACATCAGACCTGAACTCTCCGGAGTTTACGAACTAACCGCCATCAACGGTGGACGAACCTCAAACAAGAGGTTTAATGTTACTGTCAGTGGTGAGTTAGCTTTATTTGACATTAATCCCTAAAGATTTTTGGAGCGCCTGACACACCTGCACCTTTCTTTGTTTATTCAGACCTATTCTAGCATCAAGTGCCATATATCATGATAAACAGGAGAACCTGAAGTTTAAGTCTAGCTAGTAAGCTGAAAAACAGGTCTATTTAGTTTACTAACAATATGGACAAGTAAATGTTCAGGGCGAACGAAAACGGAAACAGTGATTTATAATAATAACAAAAAAGTAGAATAGTCACAGTAAAAAGCCAATTATATATATATATTCCAATCTAAGTATGAACAATAAACCATGCAGCTAATAATAAAAACAATTGCACAAATTGTCTTCGGCAACATAAATACAAACAGAAAAAAAATAAGACCTTTATGAACTAATATGAGTATTATTAAAGCATGTTTGGAACAAATGCATTGGATTTCTCTGATGAGTCATAATGTGAGGACGTAATCATGCATGCTAAGAAGCCTCTGAATAACCAAATCTCAGAAAAGCGGGGAATCTCTGCTTCAAGCCGCTCGGTCTTGGAGGGACTTATTTTAATAAATCTGGGATGTCTGTTTTTACAGCTACTTTGGCTTACCTGCCAGTTCCTGTCATCAGAAGAGTCTCCTCACAGTGTTCTTCATCATCATCAAGTTGTTCATTGTTATGTTCAGTGTTGAATGTGAGTCATGTGACTCTCTCGTGGTACAAAGGAAACAGTGTATTGTCCAGCATCAGTGCGTCTGATCTCAGCATCAGTCTCTCTCTACCTCTGGAGGTGGAATATCAGGAGAACAACACCTACAGCTGTGTGCTCAACAACACCATCACAAACCAGACCACACATCTGGACATCAGTCAACTCTGTCCACCATGTTCAGGTACGACTTAATATAACGTTACTTGTGCTTAAGAGAACTGATCTCTACCAACTAATAAACAATAACTATTAGTGTATTGATAACAGAATTAACGTTTATAACTATCACGATAACTATTAGTGTCCAACTGCTAACCATTGTTCATATGTAACCCAGCATTTTATGGAGTGTATAGTTTATGTATATAGGTTGTGTTTATGGGGCCTTACAGTTTTAGTTTTGTTTTGTTTCTTTCCTTAGCCCCATGTTGCGGGTCTAATGAAGCTGTGATCCGATTGGTCATCTCTGCTCTGGTGGGCGTGGCTACTGTCACTGCCGTGATTTATGACATCAGATCTCAAAGAGTTCAAAAAGCCCGGAATACAAGGACACCAAGGCAGCACTTTGGGGTAAATGAGGGGTAAATTGTGGTGAAGTCACAATCGTGTTGAATTGTGGTGCATGGAGCTTCCAGAAGAGTCCAGAGTCTATCCACAGAAACGTCCCCCGTCCAGTTAACGAAGAGGAACATTTCCAGAGGGGAAGTACTTTGAGAAGTCTGCTAGTGTGTGTATAAAAGCGAAGTACAGGTTTCTAATCTAACCTCAGATCACAAGATCATAGATTTAAAATAAAACCTCACAAGAAAAGTTCCCTAAATTATAACCTAACCTATTTCACTGAAGGAATATGACTATGTGAGTTTATTAAGCTAAATTATTGACTGGACTGAACTGGTTGCTATTCTCTTCAACTAAACCATTGTTTGAATAAAACCTTTCTGCCCCCTTGTGGTCTGTACAATAGTCTATCCATGATTTTGGTGCAATTTTCACTTTGCTCTGTTATGAATAAAATTTTCCCCAGACAAGGCATTAGATTTAAAATGTGCTAAAAATAAGCCATGTAATTTATACAGTTTGTTTTCATGTCATATCTATTTTATTTCGTGAGAAAAAAGCTACTTAAAAGGTCCAGATGAGGAAAAAGCTGTTCAAATGCACCCATATGATTATCCATTGTTGAAAAGTTAGGGCCGGGACTTGGTTAAAAAAATGAATCTAATTAATTAGAGGCTTTGTAATTAATTAATCGAAATTAATCGCATATAAATATTTGATCTGAGAAAAGTGAGAATTAATAATAATTCTCACATAATAATGAATAATGCCTGAATACATAAGCTTAAGCAACAAAATATTGTTTATTTTTGTTCAACAAAGTCCAACACACTGAGTTTTGGAAGTAAACGCGGTCCTATAATCAGCGGTAAATGCCATCAGGTGCGTGATTTCACATTGATCTGTATATACTACACACAGCAGTTGTTCACTGACGAGCTGCGCA
>JAUMHP010000079.1:1268446-1282294 GCA_032361065.1 Enteromius trimaculatus | reverse complement strand
CAAAATTAATATAAAATAATATAAATGAAGAGGTATAAATGCGCAAATCACTTCGAAATTATTACGCGTCCAATAGCGACACCATCAATTAATTCTGTTCTAAATCCCTCTGTGCTTTCAATTCTAGGGCCCTCTGTTTCTCTCTGTAATGATTTTGGAAAGTGTTTAACTAAGACAATAGCAAAATTACGATCGCAGTTGTGTAGTTCAGCATACTTTTTGCATGATGTGCCATTATGTTCTTCTACCTGGTCTGAGTTTGAGCCTATTAATTTGATCTTATTTAACAAAATTGTTGGTCATCTAAAACAAACTTTTTGTCCTCAGGATATTATTCCACCCCGGTTTCTAAGGCAAATCTTGGATGCAGTTGTTCCTGGTTTGTTGTTGGTCATCAACAAATGTTTGTCTACTGGCTCGTTCCCTAAGCCTCTCAAATGTGCTGTAGTGACACCATATTTTTAAAAAAACAACTTTGGATCCTTCTTCTTTTTCCAATTTTAGTCCTATATCCAATTTACCCTTTATTTCCAAGATCCTTGAGAAAGCTGTACTGACCCAACTACAATCTTACCTTACTGTAAATTCTGTTCATGAGATGTTTCAATCTGGCTTTAAGGCTCTACACAGCACTGAAACTGCTCTTTTGAGAGTTTCAAGTGACATCCTCACAGAAACTGACTCTGGTAAAGCCGTGGCTTTGGTTTTATTGGACCTGAGTGCTGCCTTTGATGTGGTTGACCATGAGATCTTGTTGGCACGCTTAGAGACATCTGCAGGCCTTCGTGGCACAGTTTTAAAGTGGTTTCGCTTTTATTTGACCAACAGATGTTTTAGTGTTAGGATTGGTCAACAGACCTCTTCTACAATACCCCTTAATTGTGGGGATCCACAGGGATCAATCCTCGGGCTGGTATTGTTCACCTTGTATATGCTCCCCCGGCTTCTATTTTTAACAAACATAAAGTATCTTTTCATTTACATGCTGATGACACTCAGATCTACTTTCCATTAAAGCATAATGACAAAAACGGCTTACAACCACTGCTGGCCTGTTTAGAAGAACTAAAGCTTTGGCTCTCTATCAATTTTCTAAATATAAAAGAAAATAAGACTGATATAATCCTTTTCAGGGACAAAGAAAATTGTGAGTTAGATGTTGACTGTGGCTCTCTAGCTTCATATGAAACTCAGTGTGCAAGAAATCTGGGCATTCTGTTTGATCACAGCCTGAAGTTTGATAAACAGATCAGTGCTGTAGTAAAATCATGCTTTTTTCACCTTCGTCTACTTTCTGAAGTGAAACCCTTCATATCAAAAAGCAATCTTCAAACAGTGATCCATTCCTTTGTAACTACTCATTTAGACTATTGCAACTACCTTTATTATGGTGTTTCTCAGTCATCTCTTTCTCGTCTACAGCTGGTGCAGAACACAGCTGCTAGATTGCTCTCTGGCACCCATAGGTACGAGTCAGTCGTTTCATTGCATTGGCTACCCCATTAAATATTGGATTGATTTTAAAATTCTCTTATTTGTTTTTAAAGCTCTTTATAATCTTGCCCCTCAGTACCTTACAGACTTGCTCCATCCATACACTCCTTCAAGAGCTTGAGCTTGAGATCTAGTGACTTCAGTCTACTTGTTGTGCCTAGATCTAGACTCAAAAAACGTGGAGATAGAGCAACTGTTGGTCCGAATCTCTGGAACAACCTACCGCTCCATATTAGATTAGCTCCCTCTATCTCTGTCTTTAAGTCTGCCCTAAAGACCCATCTCTTTTCTCTTGCTTTTGATACTCTTTGAACTTCATTCTTCTGATGTTTCATGTTGTTTCTATTTTTGTTATATTCTTGTGCTATTTTATGTCTGAGGGTTTTTCTTGTTTTACTATGTTCAGCACATTGGTCAACTCTGGTTGTTTTTAAATGTGCTCTATAAATAAACATTGTATTGTATTGTGTCCGCCGATGCCCATATTTGGTTATTCCTGTCCCAGTTTAGTTAATTGTTTATTTCTGTCCAGCCGTCCGCCCCAGGTGTCCTTAATCAAGTCTTCATTTGTGTGTGTATTCTAGTGCCTCAGTTCCAGTACTTATTGTCAGTCTTTGATTGTCTACCCTGCATGTACTTTGTTCCTGCCAGCCTGTATTATTAAATTTCTGCTTCTCTACAAAGATTCCTGCTTCTCTCGTGACGTGTGAATACGAACATGACAGAAAGACTGACCATAACGGAATAAATTTCTCCGGAGTAAATCCTTCACCAGCTCCTCAACGGGCTCATTCCTCTTCCCTCACCACGTGAGCAATGGCTAGGAGGCCAGCCTCCATTGCCCGGCTCGTGTTTAGCTCGTCGGCGGATTCCGCTCAAAAAAACGGCAGCGACAAAAAAACGACAACAAACACTGTGCAGGGGCGTTACATCCAAACTGATTAGACCTTATAATTTATTTAAAAAAAAAATATATATATATATATATTGTTTAATGAAACCTGAAAATTAACCAAGACTTATCCAAAAAGGCCATAAAGGTGTCCATATGAATCAAATGGTTATATAAAATATGCTAAAATGTGCTATGTAAAAACCTGTGAGGTATAAACCTAGTTAGCAAAAAAAAAACATTTTAAGAACCTTCTGATAATGTTCCCAAAAAGTTAAATTTCTAAATGTTTTATTTTGCAAGCATTTTTGGGCATGTTACTTTTCCATGTTTTCATCATCTGAAATTATTAAGCCAAATCAAATTCAATGATAGCTGGTTAGGAAATAAAACAAAACATACAAACAATAGCAAAAATGGGTCTAAACTAGAGTGCGGATCATGCCGCATTTTCCTGTCCGAGCCCGGCCCGCGTCCGACAGAGCAGTAACCGAACCCGACCCGAGCCCGACAGGCATTAAGATATTTATTGCCGAGCCCGATCCCAGCCGATCAAATTTTTTTCCTCATACTAATGACACATGCACTTTTTTGTGTGGAAAGCCCGCTTTTATTAAGCAACTGTAGGAAGGCGTTTGTGTAGCGGTGTGATCTGTGTGGAAAATATGAAACAAACTACGGGAACTCTTGACTTCTCGTCCTCATTTATTCTGGAGAACACAAATGATGACTCGTGCAGCATATAATTCAGCGCGGCAGCAATGCACGACGCTGGGAGAGAGAGAAAATAAAAATACTCAAGAAAACGTCTGAGTGTGCATTATAGAATGGATTTCAGTCACAATGACACAATTATTTCATTTGAATTTATCTGTTAAACTAAATACAGCCCTACTTGAGTGACTGCAAAAGGTTGCGTGACCTACCGCTGTGACGTCTCATATGAACTGGGAAGCAGCAACGTGTGCCAACCCCCTAAGTCAGCATAGCGGCAGGAAACCCCAAAAATGGTCATGGCAATTGGAATCACAAAATTAGTTCTTAAATACACATCTGCTACATTCGGAAATGTCAGGTGATGAGATCATCAGCGTACGTGGGGCAAAAAGCGCCGTTATAACACAGGCGCATGTTTGCGCTGCTGTGACCGAGCCCGACCCGAACCCGAGCGTCCTTTATTAATATCTGTCCGTACCCGGCCCGACCCGTCGGGTACCGTCAGGCTCGGGTCGGGTATCCATCCTCTAGTCTAAACAGAACCAGTATTGCATGTAAAGAACTTTTGAAGAACCATGTTTTTGAGAGTGTAGAAGAATAGACTATGTTTGTGTTTGTCTATATTTGATCTATGAGTGGATGACAAATTACTAAATACTTTAAACCCAATATTTCATTTAATTAAACATGCATTAAATTGTAAAAGTTTTGTAAGTTTTACAAGCCCACAGATTGGTCTGTTGTCAATACTCTGAGGTATGTAACATTGCATACTCATGTGATGTGGTATTTCATTATGCCTGGATGATGCTGTAGCAATACACAAGTTTACACTTACTTAGTTAAATTAAAGATTAAGCATATTTGGCGTGCTGTCAGGGAGAGGGCTCGGCGTCCGGCCCGATCCCAAAGCGATTCCCCGTATTAAGGAGAGATAATGACAAAGGTGCAGAGTCGGGGTGGTGGAGGGATGCTGAATCGAGAGATACCAAGGTAAGATATTCTGGATAAATTATAGGAGATTTCTCTTGTTTTCATTGGATCACAATGTAATCACTAATGATGTACCAGCCGTATAAATTATCTGTGCACTCTCCTTTGTTTATAAAAAAGCACATAGTGTTAAGGGTGGGCAGTTAAAGAAAACTTAAAAAGACAGAAATACATACTTAATGCAAGCTGAATTTAATTTAAAGTTTAAGATATACAAAGATTGTATACTCAAATTACTCATAAATGTGAGAAAATGCAAAAGACAAATTGTAAAGGAAGATGAATAACTCTGGTTGCTGTAGAATTTGATGTTTCTTCATTCAAACAGATAGGAGCTATACTTGTATGACTGAAATGGATGTCTGAGAGGCATTTCAAAGTTGGACGACATGCCTTAAAGGGACTTTGACTTAATTACTCATATTTAGAAAAAAATGTATTGCAAAGGACCAATCAGACTGAATAAGCAGTTAGTTATTAGCTATGATGGAATTGATCCATCTAATGTAGCGGCACACCTCAGCATAAACCCCAGGATAGTTTGGTTTAGCACAACCTTTGCCAAAGGACACAACACCTTTCAGTCCTCCGCTGCACACTACAGGGCCACCAGAATCCCCCTGAGAAGAAAATTGGAAAATAAAAAGGAAAAATGTGAATTTAAATTTAAAAGACAAAAAGAAGATATCAATGACATACCTGGCAAGAGTCTTTCTCTCCCTGCATGAATCCAGCACAGAACATGTTTCTAGTTATTATTGTACCATACGCACGCTTACAAAGCGCCTGTGAGAGTACAGGCAAATCCAAACACTGCAGCACAGAAGCAGAGCCATCTGGAAAGAGAATAAGAGCAGGGCTAAACTTTTTATCTTCCACATATCTAATCAAGAAGAAGGTTTTTATAAAAATATATATATATATTAAAACATATACTAAAATTTTTAATACTAAATTATATTTTAATATAAGTTTTATTTTAAAGTATATTAGGTATAATAAGAAGATTTAGAATTAAGAAGATTTTCATTACTCCACCATCTCACCTGCAGTTCTCCCCCATCCAGAAACCAAGCAATTCTCCCCTTCACGTGAGCAGTTGTTTGGCAGAGGGATTGGCTTCACGTACTTGTTTAAGATGGCAGGATTTCTCAGCTTGATCAGCATGATATCATGGTTATGAGGGCGATTATTGTATTTCGGGTAAGAAATGATCTTCTCTACTCTGATTCTCTGCACTGTGCTTTCATGAGCATACAAGTTATGCCTTCCCAGCTGGACGAGGAGACTATTAAGTCTGTTTCAAATACATTTAAAACATTTAACATATTTCAAAATAAACCTGAATCCCAGCATTCAAAAGACTAGACTCCTATTTATTATGAACTGAAAGGTAGCCTAGTAAAAATTTAGACTGATGAAGTGACATGATTAAAATAGTGAGGTTATTTACTCACGAGAATTTGCAGTGAGCAGCGGACACAACCCATCTTTCATTAATCAAAGATCCTCCACATGAGATTCTATCATCTGTAAGAAACACTTGCCAGGGCTGGGAGTGGGGCTGACATTCATAACCTCCAATGATTTTATCACCTGAGCTGAAAGCTTAATAAAATATATTGTTCTTTTATTAACAGTTACGTTAAAACTATCTATAATACAGGACAGTGTAAATATAAACTAAAATTTTCAATTGCCTTGTTATTTCAGTAATACACTTTAGACATTCTACTCTACAAATAATAAGTACATTTGCAACCAACTGTAATTATAATAGGGTTCATCTGTTGGGACACCATTATAATAAAGCATTAAACGGACACTAAAAGTAATTAAAACTAGTGACTGCTAGTTGCAAAGTGACTTACAGTAAGTAGAATGTCTAAAGTTTACTCTCAAAAATAAAGGCTAATAGAATAATCAATACGACAGATCTACATACCCAGAGCCTTAACCAGTAGAATAAACACAATGGTCTTCATCGCAGCTGAGGAGAGGAGAGAACACTTCTGCAAAGTTCAGGAATAGCATTCTGGTTTTTAAGCAATCGATGTAACACTAACACATACAGAACAACCAATAAGATCACGACTAATGAATTGGAAAGAACAATAATCACGCGGGACAGAGCCGTCAGAAAATCTAATGTTTCGTTTTCATAGAGAGGCACACTTTATTATCTCAGAAACAGACATTCATCAAAAAAAAAAAAAAAAAAAACAACACAGCTCTTTCTATTTAAATCGATCGAATTCTATATTAAACAGACAGTCTGTCAATGATCTGCTGAGTTATTTGTTACGTTATGACTAATTTATGTATGTTAGAATCAGCGCTCAAATCGATGAATCTTCTCTTTATAACACGTGCAAATAAGACATTCACTGCGCAGTGTAGAGAGAGATTCGTTGATTATAACTTTGTGAGATCGCGATGAACTAGATAGGTTACATCTTTTAAATTATAAGTTATATGGAGCTTTTTAATCCGTATAATACATTTCTTTTGTTGGATTATTGTATTCAAATAATTCCATTTAAAAGCCTATAACCAATGGATCGGACAAAATATGTCCAAAATAGTCTGTGCATTAAGGATATGACTCACAATCAATTTTAAATTCCAACAACTAATAATAAAACAATAATAGGCCTAGCCTACATAGACACTAAATAAAGTTTTACGGGCTATATAAATGTTTGCTGCATTATTAAAGAAAATCTGCTAGTTAAAAAAACGGTCAAAAAAATACAAATCATAAAATAAAACACAAATTATAGACTAATGGTATTTAGACCTCATAATAAAAACAAAACATTGTGCTTGTAAAAGCGCGGTCACAAAAATAAAAATAAATTCAGGGTGGAATGTCCGAAATTTATTTAATTATTTAATGGTATCTTTTGGGACTCTTTGTTTTATTTCTTTTATAATTCTTATAAAATGCAGATACCTCACAGCCATATTCAGACAAAAACACCAACAACTGAACATCAGGCAGCAGAATGGAGTTATTAGAGATTAAGAATGTATACGTAGCAGATGTATACAAAAACAATGAATGATGTTAAACATTCGGTACGAATGCCTGTACAGCGGAGGTGCATGCGGAAGCTGATAAGCAAAGCACGCTGAGTGGATTGAGCGCGCGGCGGCGCAGAGGCGCGGGCTCGTCGAGTAAAATCACTTTCTCGCAGACGCCATTGGAAAGTTTGTAGTTCAGTTGGATATATCAAAAAAAAGTGAGTAAACGATGCAATAGTTACTTAACGGTAGAGAGGGAGGTAGAGCGAGCGCGAGCGTGCGCGCACTTCTGTTGTGATCTTGCCGTTCGCTCACTTAGCACATGCATCATTTGTTTTAAAAGTAACTCGTAAATATAAGGCAATTTATAGGGGCATTTGCCATAAACATCATTTATTTCCAACCTTAAGCATTAACGACTTCCTGGCGAAAGTAAATCTAGCACAAGGCTGCGCTGCACTTGTCCCTCTCATTCTGCACCAGTACAAATACATGCGTGCGTTGCGCATTTTGCATTGCTTCACGAGTGGCTTTGGAATATGAATCACAGCATGTTTCAGATGATAAAAACGTGACTTTTATCCCTGAAAATATCACAGTTAGGATATTTATAACGACTGGTTGGTTCCCTGCACTATTACATTAAAACACACTATTACAGTACTAAGCCTATGCAGTGAAGCAGTTCTAATGCTAAATTACATGTGATTTACCATTAAAAAAAAAAGAGAAAAGAAATCCTTCTTTTTTTTTGTCCTTGGCCGATCACATGCCTAACACTAACACTGTCTTTGACTCCTCTGAACCTGATTCGGCTGCCGGAACTTCTCAGCTCGACACAGTTTCAGGTACGAGCTTGCTCGATAAGGCCAGAACTAATCTGTTTGTTCTCTTCGATACAGTTTTCCTGCTCTGCCCAGGAGGACACTCTCGCCGCTGGTCGGCCCAGGAGGGCAGCCTCGTTGCCTGGTCGGCCTAGGTGGGCTTCTCCGCCTTCTGCTCTGCCAAGGTGGGCGTCTCCGCCGTCTGCTTCGTTCAGGGTGTGTGTTCACGGTGTGTGTGTGCGTGGTTGTTCACTTCTCACTGCTGTGTGTGTGCACTTGGATGGGTTAAATGCAGAGCACAAATTCCTTGTATGGGAAACTATACCTGGCCACTAGTCACGTCCTTTCCTTTCCCATATAAATGGCCCACCCTGGTGTATCCATAAAAATGGCCCACCCTGTAGAATCAACATTAATATATTTTTCACCACATCTGACTGATAGGGTAAGAAAACTTTTAAGACCTACTCTTTACAGCTCAGTTCAATTAATTAGAATAAGAAACATATACATAAAATAAATAAAATAAAATATTTAATGGTAAAATAGTTTTATATAATCATTTTACAAATGCGTATAGATAATTTAAAACAACGTTTAAAAATATAGAATAAGTTTCAGCAACAAGTATAGTTAAAAAATATTCTTTCAACATTAACTAAATCACAGATAACAAATTAAGTATGAACAATATATATTTTTACTGCTTATTTGTTTTAGTAAAAACTCTTTTTTTTTAGTTCATAAACAAATTTAGACCAACTGTCTGCTAGCCGCCTTACATCACAGCAGTCAGTTAACTCTCAGCACATAGAGACTCTTTCACCTAGATGTTACACAAAAGTGACTGTGTCTGTTCCCCGAACTAGAAAATACTGAAAACGTCCAAACCAACTTAAGAGTAACTATTTAATTGATGGTTTATAATTCAGAGAAACAAATGATTAAGCTTGGATTACTGAGTATCAGTTCTCTTTCTACTAAATCACTTTTTGTAAATTATTTGATCAATGATCATAACCTAGATTTGATCTGCTTGACAGAAACTTGCACTGTTAGACATGTCTGTAATTTGCAGTTATTTACTATACTGCATATTATATTTACAGTTAAAAAACTGTATTTCTCTTTGCATCATGGGAATTTTCTGTGATGTGGTGGCGAAATTCATCCAAAGAGGACATATTTAACGACACTTTAGATGAACATTTTTATATGCCAGAGACCAACAAACAAGAAAGTTAAAAAGTATATATGCTGACATTAAGTTAAGGTAACGTTAACTTACCCGCGGTTGTTAGATTTGTGTTCTTCAACTTTGATAACATTGGGTAAGCTTTACTATGCTAAACTGAGGTAACATTAACGTTAGTATTTCATTTCACAGACGATTTTGTGAGTTTATTGTATTGCAGATTTAAACTTCAAATTAAGTGGAATTCGTCTTATATAAAAATTAATTATTGTGCTTGTCTTTTTTGGATTAGCTAGTTGAGAAAATAACCGTTAATCTAGATTAAAGTAACACATTCATTTAAACAAAACTGTTAATTGCTAGCTAACGATAACTTAGTTTCTTATACAGTAGATATATTTTGTGGGGTTTGAGATTTATTGTATTTTTTTAAATAAATGTAGATGAACCTCTTTGGTGCAAATGTCTTATTAATTTTGACACAAAGACGTTTTTCTTCTTTACATTTTGACAGTTGGGTTGATAGGATTTATTTTATAATTTAGAGAGGAACTAGCACAGCAGCGTTGCAAGTTTTGTCTGAGGAGGGAACCTAGAGAATGTTTCAGAGGACATTTTGATCAACACACTTGTGGAGGTCTTTGCTTAAAAGAATAAGAAAGACTAGCTAGATAAAAAAAGATCAATTTATAACCTTGGTTAGCATTTGCTCACTGACATTTTGTGAGTTTATTGAATTGCCAAATCAAAATCATTGCATTGAGCAGTTTATCAAATATTAATTAAGTTTGCTGTTGTGATTTTTTAATTTATTTCCCAGGTTTTGAGTTTATAGTTAATATAGGTATACCTAATAACATGTAAAATGAGTGTATAACATACTGGTAATCTAACTCTGATAAGATGTAAACTTAAACAAGCAGATGTAAGATATTTAATATATTTACTTACAGGGATGGTTCATCTAAAAGTGAAAGTTCTTTATTTCTTAATTATTAATAATTAAGATATTTTTGATGACATCTGAGAGTTTTCTCTCACTGCACAGACAACAACGCAATTACTACTGCCAAGGCACAGAAAGGTAGTAAGTAATAAACCACTGATGACATATTGACTATTTTAACGATGTCCTCAATACATTTCTGTGTCTTGGCCGTGGTAGTTGCTCTCTGGGCTGGGTGAGCAAGCTCTCAGATTTCATCAAAAATATCTTATTATGTGTTCTGAAGACATACAAATGTCTCACAGGTTTGGAACGACATTAGGGGGAGTAATTAATGATAGAATTTTCAATTTTGGGTGAACTGTCCTTTAAATTCTATTGTTGTGAAAGAACTTGTGTGTGTGTGTGTGTGTGTGTGTGTATAATAATCATCATCTAATGACCATCTTTTATTTTTATTTTTGCCAACAGGACTTTTGATGGACATCTTCCATCTTCCAAGATTGCAGATTGGAAGAGAGGCTTTTTTGTTTGTACATTTATTGGGTTTTGATGTTGCTATTCCAGTCACACAGACACATATGGACAAATTATAAAAAGTCTTGCTTATCAGTTCAGACATTGAGCATTTTATATACATTTTTTTTTAAAAGTTGAGATTTTAACAACGCTAATGTGGATAAAAATGACTGTTCATCAATGAAACTGTTCATTTTTTTTCCCTCCAGCAGTTCAGACAATTTTTCTGTGTGTACATTAATAGGGTTTGATGTTGATATTTGTCACACAGACACATATGGACACTTTATAAAGACAGTTTCAGTTTTGCATGTTTGTTCAGACATTGATCATTTTATACCAGAATTTTTACATTTTTAAACAATGTTTTTAACAAGGCTAATGTGGCTAAAAATTAAAAATGCAGTTAAAAAATCAGCAGTTGTCCCGATATGTTTAATGTTGACCTGTTCTGCCAAGTCTTTGTTTATATGTGCCATGCTCCTTTTGTATCCTCCCTTGCCCATGTATAGCGTTTCCTGCCCTTGTTTAGTTCATTGTGTTAATTAGTGTCCACTTAAATTATGTTGTAAATGTATTTCCATGTGCTTTGTAGAATTTTAAATGTTTTTCTTAAAATAAGATGATTTAAATGTTTAAAAATGTAATGTTTAAAAGATTATTTAAAAGTGTTCACATTTAGATTTGTTCATACATTTGCAATGCTTTAAATAAAGAATGAGATATTTTGCAGTTGTGTCTGTTTGAATCTCAGTAGTAGCAAGATAAAAAATTATAAAATTTACATTAAAACATAAAGAAAAAGACTACATTTAAAATCAAATTTATATTTAGGACAAATTAATATAATTGCTGTAGTGAACTTTCAACCTATTTTATCACATTAATAACCCTATTATAAAATTACAGTAACATACTATAAAATGATGGTTGTATAATGTAAATCTCAAAAACAGTAACGCTGTTGCCAGTAAGTTACTGTAAAAAACCCTTGAAATGTCTAACAGCTCTAAAACCAGATGAATACATTACTTTAAATGAGTCTACACCCAAGATTATTACTGCTATAAAAATGAGCCACATCCGAAAGGCAAAGGAGGTGGTGTTGCTATTTATAGCAATATTTTCAGTATTTCTCAGAAGGCAGGCTTTAAGTATAACTCGTTTGAAGTTATGGTGCTGCATAAAACATTATCTGTTAGACATTTCAAGGGTTTTTTACCGTAACTGTATAAAACGATCAATGTCTGAACTGACACGCAAAACTGAAACTGTCTTTATAAAGTGTCCGTATGTGTCTGCGTGACTGAAATATCAACATCAAACCCAATTAATGTACGCACAGAAAAAGTGAAAAACACAGAAAAACTGCTGGAGGAAAAAAAATAATAATTTGCTGCACTATAAACAGCTTTAAGAAGACAGTTTACCTTTTTGTAATGAGATGGCAGCAGAAATCATTTGTGCCCAATTTTAAAATCTCATTAAATATCTGCATTGCTAGAGACAACGCAGAGTAAGTTTTAAAATTTGCTTTTGTTCTCTGTGTAATAACGCCAATACTTTTACAGTTTTTTTCAATTGTTTACACACAATTTTGAAAAG
Organism: Enteromius trimaculatus; assembly: GCA_032361065.1. Lineage (NCBI taxonomy): Eukaryota > Metazoa > Chordata > Actinopteri > Cypriniformes > Cyprinidae > Enteromius > Enteromius trimaculatus. Next base: position 1,270,082 of record JAUMHP010000079.1, on the reverse strand, counting down.
CTGGTTCTTTTTTTAAGGAAGCATTTCTTTTTATAAAAAACTAATTTGTAAAAAAGCTGATTTTTAGAAAATAGCATGTGCTAGATTTTTGGGCAGACATTGTTACGTAAGGGATCATTTCGATGACAAAACAAAATAGTGACAAAACCACAGCATTCTTTATGATTATTTTGATATATAGGTAGAATGTAAACAAATAGGCCTGCTATAAACTTAACAAGCACTGCACAACACTGATGCTGCATTTCAATTCAAGAAATGCAGTATCCCAGCCAGCAACGACACGTGGGGCCCAGATGGGTTAACTAGGGGTTCCATGGGAACTTTGTGGGTATGGGCTTTGGCTGGGTGAAATCAGTGGGTCCCATTTAGGTTGTGTAGTATGAGTCCCACATAGGAAGCCCATATGAGCTGATTACATGGGCCCCATAAGGCACTGGCATAGGCCAAGTGGGCATGGGTTTGAACTGGGATTGCACATGGGTCCTGCATGGCATTATTATGGGCCAAGTGGGAATGGGTTTGAACTTGGAATGCATATGTGGGTCCTGCATGGCATATTTATAGGCCAAGTGGGCGTGGGTTTGAACTGGGAACACAAATATGGGTTCTGCATGGCATATTTCAGTACTCTTTCCACCACTGCCTGTTATGCACAACAAGACCTAAGGCCAGGTGTGCCCAACCCTGCTTCTAGGCCCGTTTTTTCAAGTTTTAATCCGGATAAAATTGATCCGGATTTAGTGATCCTTTTTTTTGCGATCCGTGATCACGTAATTCACCTTACCTTTGAACCAGTTTTTCAAAGCAATATCGAATTCCTGTGATCATGCATAACCAAATTATTTTTATTTGTTATTATTTTATTGTAATTAAAATAATAAATATAGAACCACAAAAAATAGATGTTTATCTCCACAAAGCTGCTTGCATACAGAGGGCTGGGCACACTTGCCTCAGCAAAGCTATTTTTGTCACCTTTACTAGAAGGCAAAATATATAATTTGCTGACATCAAACCACTTCCTCTTGAGTGCGGTGTCTTCTTTCTACAAGATCTGCACATCAAAACTATATTCTGTTAACACTGCAGAATATGTTTGATGTCAGATTAAATCTCTTTTACTTGGATTACACATAACACACTAACACTGTGGCTCTGCTATTCTTTAATTTTGAGAACAACATTTAGAACTGTATCGTTATCTTTGCAACGTGAACAAAGCTTTAGTTACTTTTACTATAACCGTTTGCTCTTGTCTCTGTAATACTGGTTTCTGTTCCTGCCACAGGTGGAAAAGATGGAGTATTAAATGTATTAAAAATATACTGGAAATTCAAGTAGTATGTTTATAAAACATTTGTTTTCCCAACATGCTTATTTAAAGTGCATTAGAATGCAATTTTATTTTAATTTATTTCTAAAAAATATACTAGAAGTACTTTTGTATTAAATTTATGCTAAGTTATTGTAACATCCTTGGTTTGTTTGATTCTCTGTTCTTGATGTTTTGTTTTCCTACCCCATGTGCTCCATGTGTGTTGTTTCTCCCCATGTGTTCCTTGACCCAGTTTTAGTTGATTATGTATTCCCTTCAGGTGTGTCTTGTCTAGTAATTAGCCCCAGTGTATTTAAG
>JAUMHP010000079.1:1213273-1223500 GCA_032361065.1 Enteromius trimaculatus | reverse complement strand
TTTTAAAGTAGATTTATAAATGCTATTTTATTACGACACTAGTCATGTTGTTTCAGAAATAGCAGATGACAATTTTCACGTTTAGTCTGTTAGGGTGTATTTGTTTCAAGACTTTTAACAAATTCAGAGAATTATTACATGAAACAGAGAGTTATGGAACACTTGGAGACGTTGCTCTAGACCTACCTGTTATGATGAGATGGGGAACAAGTTTAGACAAAATAAATTTGACTGGTTTCAGAGAAAAACGATGTGATTTACAGTTCAGTGTTGTCAGGCACTCGTATTGTACTGGCTGTCGTTATGAAGAGTTCTACGCTTCTTTTCATCTCAAAGTTTTAAAGAACACTGCTGCAGAATCTGAGTTGACGTCTAACGTTCCATGCTTAGTTTTAGTAAAAAGACAGCGTGTGATCTGTTTGAGAACAAGCTAACCCTCTCTGACACTTTTACTGTTAGGTGTTTTATCGGTCATGATGCCGACCCGTGTCTAAAGAAATAATTTAAAGATCCACATGAACTTAAAACCGTTCGCTTTTGCTAAAACTAATATTAAAGCTAAACGATCCTTTACAATTTTGAAGATTGAAGAGATTGTTAAAAAACAGCCTATCCAATGTTTTTTATTGACATGAAAACTTTCACAAGTCAGCATTCTTTAGCTGCTTATGCTTAGATGAGGTGTACGAGAGGTGCAATATTTAATAAAATGTGTAAATGGTTCTGAAAACTCAATTTTAGTTAAAGGCTTATCATATTTTGAGTCAAAGACATCATTGTCTGGCACTACTAGGATTTGTGTGTACAAAACCTCTTTTATATTTTGTGTCTGCAGCTTTTCACAGTGTGTACATCCACTAAACGTTTACTGTATGTGTAGCTTTTCACTTTGCATTGTTACAGCTCATCCTACATCTGAGATTACTAAGATTGAAGAGATTTTCTTCAATCATTACAGCAATATTTCGGTTTTCATGAAGTGAAAGAACACAAATGTAAACGTTACTGTATGTGTGGCGTATTGATTGATCGTTCCTCATAAACCTTTTCGCTGGATCACAAAAGACATGACCAATGTATGATACTTTGTGATTATTAAATACCTGAACTTAAATACCAAAGAATAAGAAGACATAATGGCAACAAAGTCGCTAAGTTGGCAACACTGGCAACCTTGTTTCCATTGCCCTTTCTAATTGGCCAGCAAGCCAGGAACGTGAGATTCCACCATTTTGATTGGCTAATAGGTTTGTCACTCAGTCATGTCAGAGGCCGGAGAAAAAATCTCAGACTCCTGAGGTTAGGTAATCCCGGGAGTTAAAACCTCGATATCGATGCGATAAAGGTTAATCGTGCAGCCCTAATAAATTTGAGATTTATATTGATCTTGATACTATGTACAAACATTTTTTTTTTTTTTTTTTAAGTAATCCAGTGGGATTTTGGATCAGGGATTGGATCAAAAGTAAAAGAGGGATTCTGAATTAAGATCAGACAACGTAATCCAATCTTACATTTGAGTTGGATCAAACCTGCCCTTTGGGAAACTCAAAACTTTGAACTCAGATTGGGATCTATTTAATAAAAAAAAAAAAAATAATAAACTTCAATAAATATTTTTAATATTTATTCAAACTAAATATATATTTTTGTTTTGTTAAGTGAGTGATCACAAACTTAATGGTTACTGATGATATATAAATTCATTCATATTTGAAGCCTATATGAAGCATGTCACACATAATGATATTGAGATATGGTAAACAACAACAAAAAAATTATATCAAAGCTATCGGATGTCAAATAAATGTCACTGTTGCTCATAGCTCTATAAAACAAACAATGGCTATTTGTGGCCACTGGTATTTTGCCTACCTGTTGTTTTCTGCTGAGCTACACTGTTGGTTTCATCTAAGGCTCTGGTAAACAGGGTTTGGTAATCCTGAAATGTGATATTTGGATCACATTGATCAAACCCAATGTTCCTTTAAAAAACTGTTATAAAAGTGAGATAGATCAGTTAATCCTGGACAGCAAAACATGGGAACAATTTGATCCAGACAATTTTTTTGAAAAACTGACCCCAGGGTCCTCGATCTGCGGTCCTGCAACAGCAGCCGCCATTAAATCACGCAGTCGCTAGATGGCGCTGTCACAAAAACTGGGGTACTAAAATTGGGGTCCTGAAACTGCAGCTCCTCCGGTTCTGCAGGAACACCGTTCTCGACAAAGTGTGTCCCCTTTAAGATCAATACGGGATAAATACAAGACGATACCGTTTTTCAAGGGACAGTTTGCCGGTAATTGACCCTGCCTTTCTCTACTCTGTGAACCCGCACTCCTCCTCTACTCTCGACGTTACAGTAAGATGTTTTAATGTAAACAGACAGATTCTAAAGGTGTGGATTAAAATATATATTTTATCAGCCATTTCAAAGCTTTCTAGAGACTTTACTTTTGGCTTCCCATACTTAATCTTTCATGGCTTTTTAGATCTAAAACAAATCATGAAAATATTCAGTCCTGATGGGAAAAAAAGTAATAATAAAAGTTATGAAGTGAATATAGAAAGTAGAAGTGGAAACTGTAGCGGTTAGGATCTGGGCTGCAGCGAATGTCGTCGCGATCCGGCTTCTTCAGCGGACAGAATCCAGCAGGCAGAACTTAGTGCAAAAGATTTTATAATATAAGTGCAAAAAATACAAACTGAACAAAAATGCAGGGATCTATGCAGACGTACAAAAAGCAGGGCAGACGAACACAGAGACATTAAACAACGACCGATACAATGAACTGAAAAAGACAAGGTTAAGTAGACAAACTAATTACAAGAAAACTGACAATTACAATTACACACTAAGGACCTGGACGGGGTTACACATGACAAGAACACATGAGGAGAACAAATGAAAATAAACACAGAGCACATGGACATGAACTGAAACTTAAACAGAGTCCGATGAAACGCCTGGGGCGTGACAGAAACAAATGAGACCAATCACAATAAGGCATCTCAAATATAAATGAAGAAGCGACCAGCAGCAGTTTAATGACACTACATCTGTGTTTCTAAATACACCACAAGAGCAGGAAAAACGGTTTAACAACAAAGAACAAATGAGTTCACTTTCTCCTAAAAGTTTTACAGCTTCAGCTTCCTGAACAAGAAAAAAACTAGTCTTCATAAAAAGTAGAGAAGCTACAGCTGATACATGTGCGTTATAATAAAACTACACACAGAACAGAACTAATATCATTAATATCAGAGTAAACTGACACTAGAAGAACACATTTAGATGCTGTTTGAGAAGATCTTGGAGAGAAGTAAAGTCAAGTTTAACACAACAGTAGTTGATCCAAAGTGCTTTACATAAAATAGACATCGAAAAATAAAAGAGGAATTAAAATAAAAATTCATAACAGCAATTTCACACAAATTAATTATTCAAAGTACATGCACAACATCACTCAAATGCTAAAGAGTAAAAATATGTCTTTAAGCCCGATTTAAAAACATCCAATGATGTAGAAGCTCTGATGTGCAATGGCAAGCTGTTCCAGAGTTTTGGGGCAGCTACTGAGAAAGCCCGGTCACCCTTTGTAGGGGACAGTCAGTAGTAACTGGTCATTAGATCTTAGAGACCTAGAAGCTGCATGCAAGGAATTATGCAATGCCTTATGCAAAAAGAAGAATCTTAAAATCAACTCTGATTTTGATAGGAAGCCAATGCAATGAAGCAAGAACAGGGGTGATGTGATCCCTTTTCTTAGTTCCTGTTAAACATCTGGCAGCAGCATTTTGGACCATCTGTAACCGAGAGAGTGTAGATTGAATTAGGCCAACGTACAGAGTTGCAGTAATCCAGACACGAGGAAATGAATGCATGAATTACAATTTCAAGGTCCTTGCTGGATAAAATGTTTTTCACCTTAGCCAGTGACCTGAGATGGAAAAAACTACTCTTTACAACTGTGTTTACTGTATATGCTTGTTAAAATGGAGAGAAGGACTCCAAGATTCTTTACATAGTCGTGTAGGTTATTACTCAGAGAACCTAACTGTGTCTTGATAGAGTTATTAACAACATCAGGGCCCAACAACACCTCATTTTTATTTTCATTAAATTGCAAAGAGTTTTTTGCCATCCAGGTGTTGATGTCATAAAGACATGATGAAAGATGTTCAAGTGAGAAGTCATTTCCTGGTTTGAGTGGAAAATATAATTGGAGGATTGTCAGCATAAAAATGGTAGTTTATGCTATGTTTCCGAAGAATTGAACCCAAAGGAAGCATATAAATAGAGAACAAAAGAGGATGGACCCCTGTGGAACACCACACTGGATAGGTGCAACAGAAATAAAGGGTCCAGTATTTACAGATAAAGTTCTCCCCTTTAAGTATGAGGCAAACCACTGTAAAGCCATACCCTGCACCCCGACAACACACTCAAGTCGATTCAGAAGAATATTATGATCAACCGTATCAAATGCAGGAGTATTAAGATAGCAGAAGATACTGAGTCAATGGACAGCAGAATGTCATTTGTGTCTTTCAGCAGTGCAGTCTCTGTACTATGCAGTGCTCTAAAACCAGATTGAATAGGACGATAGTTGTTATGTACTGCAGGGTCGAGGTGAGGGCCTTTCAATAAGGGTTGAATGATAGCATGTTTAAAACTTTCAGAAAGTGTGATCTAATATCTTCTATTTTCTGAACAAAAAAATCTGAAAACTGTTTACACGGCATTCACCTCAGGAACTGAGCAAACAGCAGATTTTATGTTCTTAAACAGAACTTTAGGCCTATTGGCATTTTTTGCAATCATGTTGGAAAAATATTTAGATTTTGCCTCCTTAACAGAAGCTTGGTACGAGGTTAAGGAGTTACATAAATTTGGTAGGAAACCTGAAGTCCATCTTTTTTCCACCTGCGCTCAGCCCTCCTACACTCTTGTCTGAGAGTGCGAGTGGATGCATTTAACCCGGGTTGAGGACTAAGCTTAGGTTTTTTTCGCTTAAGTGGAGCAACCATATTTAAGGCATTACAACAGGCAGAGTTGAGCGTTTCGACCAATAATTCAGTATCCATGCAAGATGACAGAGAGGCAACTGAACTTGAAATAAGCTTGGAGTAAGACTCACAAAATTCAACAGCAGTATTAGCATGGAAAACGCGAGAGTAGTGTACAGACTAAGAAAGGGTAGGCTGAAAATATGAAATGGCGGGCTCAAAGATAACAGGATAAGGATCAGAAATGCCAGCATCAGCTATTTCTTAGATATGTACAGAGAAACCACGAGTTAAGACTAGGTCCAGTGTATGGCCTCCATTATGTGTAGGACCTAAAACAAACTACAAAATTGAGTGAATCCATAAGGCTCATGAAGTGTTTAACCATAGGTTTAGAAGGACAACAAACATGGATGTTAAAGTCCCCCAACATCAATAATCTGTCACAACGAGATACTTGAGTAGACAGAAATTCAGAAAACTCATGAATAAATGTTGGACAGACTTACACACAAAGCAAAGGTCCATTTAGATCCATTTTTAGAAGCTGCACCTCAAAACTGAGACAAGCATCAACAGGCAGAAGTCTTCATTTGAAGGAGTTTCTAAAAACAGTGTCTACGCCACCACCATGTCCACTTGGTCTGGGAGCGCTGTAGGAGGAGCAGTCAGAGGGGGACAGCTCACCAAAAGATGACATGTCACCATTTTTACCCAGGTTTCAGTCATAAACAAAAAGTCCAAGGCATTGGAAATAAAAAAAATAATTTAAAATAAAGGTTTTATTTGCCAGTGACCCAGCATTCACTAGAGACATGTTGACTGGCGAGTGAGTAATCCTTGAAGAAGTGGAAATGCCTGATAGAGCACCCGATGAGACCGTTCCAGATGACGGAGATTCTTAAGGTGCACTGTCCCATTTTCCCAACGCGCTTTTGCATGCCATCGGCCAAAAGAAGACCAGACAGCAGGTATCAAAGCTCCAGTAGCTGAGATGGTGGAAGCAGTCTTTGTACACTGTCCGCGACGGGAGCCCCGATGTATATAACGGGGCCGGCGAGCAATTCCAAGTGTGATACAGTGATCGCGGAGTTCGACGTGCAGTTTTTGACAGATTCTAAAATTCAAAGAATGCAAGTCCGAAGATGAATAAAATTGCATATTATAATTCCACAAGCTGGAAGGCAGTAAAAAAACACGCGTTAGCCAGCACACCAAAGAACCAGGCCACTTGAGAACGCAATTTCTTGGCTGGCAGTCCTTTCTTGAGACCACCTCCACCAAGACTAGCACAACCGATAACCAACAGGCAACAACCGACACCCCGAAAGAAAGTGTTAACTTACTCTCAGAGGACAGGAGAACAGCCGTTTCGTGGTGACGAAAGCTCGCGTTGGGCAGGTACTGCTTTACTGCAGGTGCTATCCAGGTAAGATTGTAAAACAAATCCGGGTGAAACTGAATAAAATTGAATAAAAGTAATAAAATAAAAAAAAAACACGGAAAACAAATAAGCTAAAAAGTTCAAAAACATAAACCGGAGAGCAGCGGCAGTCAGACATGCCAGCGTTCGCTCAAACCGGAAGTCAGTCTCTCTCCGGAGAATCTTCAGCAGGTCTTGAAGATAAACGTCAGAAGATGTTTCTTTGTTCTGCTGCATGTTAGGACTGATTAGGACAGATTTATACAGAAGAGATTTTATTTTCCTGTCCATTATTGTGTCTTGTTTGATGAGGATGCAGCACCAGACCTGAAAGGTGATCTATTTACTATGAATCCTTTTTGTGTGCCGGAGTAGATCTGATGACTGAGTGAAACTCTTCCCACAGACGGTGCAGTCATATGGTTTCTCTCCAGTGTGGATCCTCTGGTGACGTTTTAATCGTTGAGCTGTAATAAAAGTCTTGTCACACTCAAAGCACATATATTCTCTCACACCAGTGTGTATCTTCTGATGAACTTTTAAACTGATCAGATGTAAAAAAAACTCTTTCCAGATGAAGAACATGAATATAGTTTCTTCTTCATCTGAACGTCCAGGTGCTTCTTCAGGCCTGAAGCCCACGAAAATATTTTCCCGCACTGATCACATGGGTACAGCTTCTCTCCAGTGTGGATGCACAGTGAGTGAGTTTTTTCTCCAGTTTTGTCATGTTGATGTTTTTTCTTGATCAGGTCTGAAATAGATGAAAACACATTACAATATAAATCATTGAAAGAAATGTGAAGTAAAGGCAGGAAACAGCTACACACAACTTTGATCAAGTTGATGCACTTTTATAAAAGGAGTTATTAAAAAAACTGTAGCCACAAACTTGTGTCTTTAGTGACAGCTACTGAATGTTTAAAACAATATTTTAAAGATTAATAGGCTATACAATAATCCCACAGTTCTGACACAGTCTCTCAGGAGGATACTGTACCACATTTGTTAAAAAAAATTAACTATTTACTTAATTGTACCTTATATATACAGTAGGCCTAAGTGATGGGTATCATTATACACTGTATACAATTTTAAACAGCAGTACACTACAACAGCTCTCTCTGCGTCTGTTCAGCCAAAAACTGTTGCTTACATTAGGTGCGTTTTTGTTTTAAAAATCATATCTTTACGCGCCTATCCTGGCATTTTCAACCCTCAAAACGGACACTTTAGAAAACGCTGCAGACCCAGTTTTAGTTTGAAAAGGTTTAACTCCAGTGTAAACAATGGTCGTTTTTATTATAAACAGCGTCTTAAAACGAAAACACACCGGTGTTAACGGAGCGCTGTAAAGTTATTTCTTATTTTAGATTTAATATTCACATATGCTGCTTTAGGGAGCGTCTGCAAATTTACATCTCAGTACTAAACGAAGTACAAATTTCTACTAATTGCGCCTGTTTTCACATGCCATCACCGCTGTTGTCATTATCTTATGTGTAGCCTGTTTGATTTTATCAGACGACGACTCAAACACTGTTCTGTCATTATTTTATATTCATCCTGTTTTATGATAACAAAAAATAAATAAATAAATTTGTTGTTAATTACGTTTATTTTTTGTAACGCATTTCACGCATGCGCAGTGTGACGAATTATTTGTCAGGAAAGTGGGACAACAATAACCTCGGAGTAACTGCACTTTGACTATATTCAAAACTGAAGAGCGTCATTTTGCGGTTCACTGTTCACACTTGCACTTTGTAGTGTCGGTCCTTCATTCGTCTTAAGCCTTGACGATTTTCCGTTTTAACAACATTATTGCCCGAGCTTCTCAATAACAACACTGCGATTCACTCATACACCGCTTATGTGTATGATCAATCATATATATAATCATACAGACGCTTTTTTTCTGCTGCATTTTTGACGCATACGAAAGGCAGATCGCTCGGCAAAATAAAAGTCTCCCAAAAATAATCTTTTAAAAATAATATACCCGTTACATATAGCTCACTGCAGTGCAAGTCACGAGTCAGCTGCTTCCGCTCTGAATATGCGCTGCTTACGCGTGAAGTGTGAAACCGGTGTAAAGGTAAAAGATTGTATGCAAATATAGGGCACATTCCTATATTTGCCTGAGGCCCCAAATTCACTAAATCCGCCCCTGGTGACAAGAACATAGTCGGATTGGATGATCTGGGTAAGTATTATTTATTGCTTGTGTCTATATATAACCTGTAAGTTCTTTGTTGTTGATTGTTGGGGCTTTTTTGTCCTTAGCCAATCACATGCCTGGTAAGTTAAAAGGTTGACATAAAACAAACAAAATAAGTCATTACTGTATTTATATATTCTACATGTGATGGGGACAATCAACTAATCTTTTGCCAGCCAATAATGTTTATGACAAAGCTGTAGATGTCAAATGCTCAAATTATGATAGTATTAAATTAAATAAACTCATTTTAAAGTCAGAATATTTCTTATTTCTTCTTAAAGAGGCTGTTTGATTTAGTTTACCCATAACTGTTAATTAATGCATTAACTATCAAACATGTACTAACATGTAGTTAAAGTTGCCGTTATTCATGCATGAATCCGTGTGACTCCAGTCATGGTGAAGGATAGCTTTTTGTTAGTTCATAATTAGTTAATGCCTTGAACAATCATTAGTATGATGAACTGAGTATTAATTTAGGCATTAGTACTTGATTATTCAGGTACCCTTATTGTAAAAAGTTACCCTTTTATGAAAAGTAACTTAGTTATATTACTCTAAAAAATGTGTTAATTTACTAGGTACTTGGAAAAAGTAATATTTTTCCATAACTCACGTTAGTTGCAATGCGTTACCCCCAACACTGTTAATGAAGAATCAAGAATAAACACCTCTCATGTTCTCTCCGTCCTCCTATAAACTCTGTCTCTGAAGCAGTGACTGTTGTGGGAGGAGCTTCACTGAAGGCGCAACGGTTATAGGAGGAGCTTCACTGAAGGAGTGACTGTTGTGGGAGGAGCTTCACTGAAGGAGTGACTGTTGTGGGAGGAGCTTCACTGAAGGTGTAGCAGATCTGCCAAAATAAAAGATAAATCAGGCAGAGTTTGTTTTCACACTAATCACTCAGATTAAGAATTTAAGGTCATCTATCTATCCATCCATCCACGTAACTTTTAAGTAAATTAACCACAAAGTGTTTTATACTCACATTCTGTGTTTTATCTACTAAAATCATACACATTTTAATTTCTTCATTTATCTTAACACCCCTGGCAAACAAAAAATTAAGCAGTTAAAATGTTTTAAAATGCATGATAACAAATTCAGAAATATTTCACATTTTGCCAAAGTCTCTAGTCATGTGATCACTTCTACACTGTTCTTCAACACTATTAAAGAGGAAGTTCAACAATTCTCAAGCCATTCTGTATTGTTACAATGTTGGTAACATAACTAAAAGAACAATGTTTATTCTTTCTTTTTTTTGTTTTTTTGTTAGCTGATGCAAAACAGCATTTTTTATTTTGTTGGTGCAGAAAGTCTTTTTGTCAAAACATTTCATTTTGCATCATCTGTTGAGTGCTGCTTACAAATAAAAGAGCACATACAGGTACATAATTCAGAGAAAGAGTAAATATTATTCATTTACAGATATTAGAGACGTTGTCATAATACAAAGCAGGTTGAAAATCATCAAACTTACCCTTAAAGGCAATATATGGATAATATTTGTCAGTTTTGTGTGTAAATGTACAGTTGTGGTCATCTGAAGTGTTTGTGAGTGTTGGC
>JAUMHP010000079.1:1154219-1167021 GCA_032361065.1 Enteromius trimaculatus | reverse complement strand
AAAGCTCAAAGCAGATAGGTCTCTCTGGCGAGTTCCCATATGTAACGTCGAAGTGATTCGACTGAAAGGGTAACAATTATTTTTTAGCAACATTATAGATGTTTGGCAAATTATACTTGATAACATGATACATCATAACACTGAAAATAACTTTGCACTTGCAGTCTCTGTAGAATAATATTTGAACTTAATATGCTACATTATGAACGTTTGGCTAATAAGCAAATTTATGCGAATTAGTATGTGATGCAGATCACACTATTACACAAAGCCGAATCCTGTGTCACATGTTGCAATGCAGGCCTCAAGATCCATAGAAAACTCAATAAATGTAGTGTAGTGACCAGGCAAGCGCAGGATTTGAAAACAGGTTGATGAACTTGGATGATTAGCATGGACCACTTCAACCTTTATGCCACGTGAGGGAAGCTCCCGTCCAACCCAAAACTTCACAAGCTGCTGAAGTGTAGAAGCACTTGCTTTGAAGTAAAAAAAAATTACAATCAGTAAAATCATGTATTTTTAAAAAAAGTCTTGATTTAACTTGAACACGGGGCCTCCATTTATAAAGCATGCGTACACACAGATTTGAACATACAATAAAATTTATCGCAACATTAATATGAATGTCTTTTATGTGGTTTTTCATGTCAGGGATGCATGCACTTTTCCTTTTGGCAGAGAGTCAGAATGTTGCAGGCTTTTGCAAGTAAGCTATTCTTGCAGCACATCATTCTAAATTAAAGGAGTTAATGTGAAGTGATTATTTTATGTTAATGACATTCCTTAACCATTGTTTACATGGCAGAGATATGAAATCATTCAGTTATGCACAATTTAAAGATCATTTGCAATTTTTAGATTCTGAAAAAGTGCCACGCATGTATAAGATCAAATATAGGACAATTTATACACAACATTTTATAAATAAGACCCAGAATAACTATCATACCATTATCAATGAAACGATGGAGGTACTCTGCAATGCGACATTTAACAGGAAGTGAGTATGTGTAACGCCCAACGCCCCGGACTGTGTTTGTTTTCATTTCCCCATGTGTTCTGTCTCTGTGTGACATAGTTTCTGTTTGATTATCAATTATGTTCAGGTGTGTCTCATTTAGTTTATTGCGTGCTCTATTTAATGTCTGTTCAGTTTAGTCTCTGTGTCGGTTCATTATATGTTGCTACTTTGGTGTGTATCAACGATTCTGCCTACCTGCCTGTCTGTAACCTTTGTGAGTATTAAAATAGCTGTTCTTTGAAGAGTTTGAGTCTCTGCTCGTACTCCCTGCACTGGGACCATGACAGTATGTATCCTCATTGTCATCATCCAGGATCGTCTTTAGTTAACAAAATTTAACAGAAGAATTATAAATTTACACCAAACATATTTTTATGTAATCCAGTCCAATATTACATTAAGTTTATTTATTAATACCTGAGGACAGTATGCAGCTTTTGACTGCCTGGGGAACATCAAAGGGACAACATCTGGATGTTCTTGTAGCAGAGTCTTTTAGATCACGTATTTATCTGACGAATTCTTCCAAGACCTGGACAACAAAACACAGACCAGAGATTAATTGTAATTAAACTGCTTTTAAAACTACTGTTTGTAATGCTAAGCTAGGAAGGAGGCTGGAGACAGAAGGAAAGTTTAACAAGTTTATTGAATATTAAGAGGATTAAAGTCAATGATGCTTGGATGCTCGTTTGCTTTAACTCCTTAGGAAAGTGAGCAATCTCCTGAACTTGGTGCTTGTGAGTTCCTTCCGTGATGTGAACAATGTCCAGGTAATATCCTTTATCCGTACAATGGTATGAACAGCATGATCTCTTGGTAAGCTGGTAAGTCTGTAACTCAGATTGCAGTGGTCAAGACGTAGTATACGTGACAGGTGAGGCATTAGGTAAGAATGAGAAGATGTTACCTTGATCTCAGCCAAAGTGTTACTGATGAGCTGGGCTTTTAAACACGCTCACCTGATTGGGTTCAGGTGGCGGTGATCCGTAATCAGGTGAGTGAGCGTGCATGTTCGGCTGCACTGGGATCAGTCAATAGACAGGTCAGAAAATAAGCAGTAGTCACAAAGGCAGGCGGCAATACATGGAGTCCAATACACAGTCCAGGGTCATACACGGGAAATCCAACACGGAAAAGAACGCTCAGAATTAAGGCCATGGGACAATAAGACTTCGCAATGTGTCTGTAACAGTTCGCGCCTTATAAAGGCTAGAAAACTAGGCGCACCTGAAACTAATCAACCAAGGTGCGTGGGGCAAAAGGGTCCGGGAGGGAACTAATACTCGGGCGATAGTTCCCGCTGCTGTCGGTTGGAGAGAGCCACAGAAGCACCGGTGGTGACAAAGCCCTCCCCCTGCGAGCGGCTCCCGAAGCGACCCCGAGGTCGAGGCACTGGCTTACACCTTATAAGGGTGTTCCTGGTGAAAGGTGGTGGTAAGCAATGGGTCTAGAATGTCATGGGAGTTCACCCAGGATCTCTCCTCTGGACCATAACCCTCCCAATCAACCAGGTATTGCAGGATTCTGCCCCGGCATCGGGAGTCTAGGATCTGATTGACCCTGTATGTCATCGCCCTCTGGCAGCGGGGGAGGGTTCTCTGTGGCGGTGTCCTCATCTAGGTCCCTCTCTGCTCCCGGGTCAGCAGCGCGCTTAAACAGAGACATATGAAAAGTGGGTGAGATGCGATAATTACTGGGTAACTGTAAACGGAAAGAAACTGGTGTTATTTGTTTTATAATTTGGAATGGCCCCACGTACCTTGGACTGAGTTTTTTACAGGGAAGGCGCAGACGAAGATCCCTGGAAGAGAGTCAAACCCATTGCCCCACTTGATACTGTGGTCCCTCTCTCCGATAGCGGTTGGCTTGTTGGGTCACTCGTCGCATGGCTCGTTGAAGATGCATGTGGGCTGCTTCCCAGGTGGCCTCACTACGCTGCAACCAAGCGTTCACATCAGGCAGCTGAGTAGGTTCTCCTGACCAAGGGAACAAGGCGACTGGAATCCCAGAACACATTGGAAGGGAGTGAGCTGTGTCGAGGGTTTCCTTAAATTACCATTAAACTAATTTTGTGCGTATTCGGCCCAGATAAGATAATCGCTCCAATCTTCCCGGTTGCTATGGCAGTAGGCACAGAGAAAGCGGGTGAGCTCCTGATTCAATCTCTCCACTTGGCCATTAGATTGGGGGTGAAACCCCGACGTGAGACTGACGTTGATGTTTAATTGGGAGCAAAAGGCTTTCCATACACGGGAGGTGAACTGTGGCCCTCGGTCAGATACAACGTCCTCGGGGAGGCCATAGAAGCGGAACACATGGTTGAGAAGTGACTGAGCAGTCTCCCAGGCTGTGGGGAGTTTGAGCAGGGGAATTAGCCGACAGGATTTAGAAAATCGGTCTATAACTGTGAGGATAGTGGTATAGTTTCTGGAGGCCGGCAGATCAGTGATGAAAACCACCGCAATGTGGGACCAGGGTCGTTGGGGTACTGGCAGTGGCTGAAGGAGACCAGCAGGTCTCTGGCGGCAGGATTTGGAAATGTTGCAGGTCGCACAGTTATGGATGAAGGTGGAGACCTCTTGGGAGAGGGCAGGCCACCAAAACTTGTTAGCTAGTAGGTCCATAGTAGCTTGGATGCCGGGGTGACCGGCACTAGGATTGTCGTGTACTAGATGTAAGACCCGTTGACGAAGGAGTGTGGGAACATAGACGAGGTTGGGAGGACATTCTGCCGGAATGGGGTCATTAAGTTGGGCGTCTGCGATCAATATGTCCCACTGGACAGGGGCCACAATGAGAGAGGGTTGTATGATGGAGGACAGGGATTTCATCTCACTGTTATCATCAAACTGACGAGAGAGTGCGTCGGCCTTCCCGTTTTTGGACCCTGGTCGGTATGTTATGGTGAATTCGAACCTCGAAAAGAATAGTGACCAACGGGCTTTCCGAGAGTTGAGGCGTTTGGCGGTTCTAAGGTATTCAAGGTTTCTATGATCAGTCAAAATTATGAAAGGCATGGTTGCACCCTCAAGCCAGTGTCTCCATTCCTCAAGAGCTGCTTTCATGGCTAAGAGTTCTTTGTCACCCACATCGTAGTTACGCTCGGCAGAGTTAAGCTTTCTGGAGAAATAGGCGCAGGGAAACATCTTGGCTGGGTGTCCGTGGTGTTGAGACGACACGGCTCCTATGCCTGTGTTGGAGGCGTCTGCTTCCACCACAAACTGGCGAGAGGGATCAGGGTGTCGGAGTATGGGAGCCTCAGTGAAACGGTGTTTGAGTTCCAAGAAGGCTTGGTTGCTTTCCGGGGGCCAGAGCAGACGTGACAAGCCTTTACGAGGGAGTGAGGTTAGTGGTGCTGCGACTTGGCTAAAGCCGCGTATGAATCTTCTGTAAAAGTTTGCAAACCCGAGAAACCGCTGGAGTTTTTTTACTGTGTGGGTTTTGGGCAAGTTAATTACCGCTGAAACCTTAGAGTCGTCCATGGTCACCCCTTCGGTGCCGATGATGTATCCTACAGTAGGAAGGCGATAGAAGACAGATGAAATTCACATTTGGTGATAGAGCTTGCGGTGTATTAGTCTCTGTAGAACTGCTCGGACGTGCTTGATGTGGCTTGATAGGTCATCGGAATAGATCAGAATGTATATATAAACCACTAAGAACTTGTTAAGCATATCCCGGAAGATGTCGTTTACGAGGGCCTGGAAAACGGAGGGGCTATTGGAAAGTCCAAAGGGCATAACAAGGTACTCATAGTGGCCAGTCATGGTTTAGAAGGCAGTCTTCCATTCGTCCCCTGCCCTAATGCAGATCAATTTGTAGGCACTTCTCAGGTCTAATTTGGTGAAGATGCATGCGGTGCACAGTTGTTCTAGGGCAGAGGGAACCAGGGGTAGAGGATACCTGTACTTGACTGTTCTTTCGTTCAAAGCTCGGTAATCTATACATGGTCTGATGGTACCATCCTTTTTCTTCACGAATGAAGAAGAAAGTTTTCCTCGCGAATGCGGAGGATGTAGATGGGCGGATAAAACCCTTAGCCAGTTCCTCCTCTATGTACTGTCTCATGCTCTCCGTCTCAGGTTGTGAGAGAGGGTATATTATACCGCGAGGTGGTAAAGCGCCTGGCAGCAGGTCGATGGCACAGTCAGTGTCGCGGTGAGGAGGCAGTTGGGTGGCCAGTGTTTTGCTGACAGCGAGGTGTAAGTTGTGATAGGGTGCTGGTAAACCGCCAAGATGCTCGATCTCCTCCGACGTGTCTGGTGAAGGAAGTTCTGACTTCAGAGGTAGTGATAAGCATGACTGATGACATGAGGGTGCCCATTGTGTGATCTCTCCTCTCTTCCAGGAGATTACTGGGTCGTGAATAGTCAGCCATGGGTGTCCCAGGATAATGGGGAGATTAGGGGAGTGAATTACGTGAAGTTGCAAGGTCTCAGTGTGAAGTGCTCCAGTGATGAAGGTGACTTCCTCGTTGAGGTTATTAACTTTGCTGGATCCTAAGGGCTGGCCGTTGAGGGCTGCCACCGAGATGCGTGGGTTACATGGAACAAAAGAGACATGATGCAGATTAGCAAAGACTTGGTTGATAAAGTTCCCTGCGGCCCCAGAGTCTAAGAGTGCCTCTGTCTGGATGCTCCGTCCTTTAACTAATAAACATACCCCAAGCAACAAACAGGTGGAGAAAAGATTGGAGCTCACTTGTGGTGTAATGGTGCGTGGAGGTCTAGAGGGGCAGCTGGCACGGAGGTGTCCGAACAGACCGCAATACAAGCAGAGGTGGTTTCTCATGTGCCTCTCTCGTTCCTCCTCAGTCAGGCGAGTGTAACCGATTTGCATGGGGTCCTCAGATGGTACGCTGGAAAACGAGGTAGGCTGAGGGGCATATCGTCGGCCTTGACGTGAACATAATAAAGTATCCACCTTGATGGCCATGTCCATATAATCCTCCAAAGTCGTTCCCTCGTCCCGACATGCCAGCTCTGTCTGAAGTTTCACTCTCAGTCCACGCCAATACATAGCTTTAAGGGGTTCTCCTTTCTAGCCTGCCTGAGCCGCCAACGTGCGGAAGTTCATAGTGTAGTCCGCAGCCGTAGCCGAGCCTTGCCGTAGTTTCAAAAGTTCATCGCCCACCTCTCTGCCGCCTGCATCATGGTCAAAAACCTCCCAAAATTGGTTCACAAAGTGATTATACGACGCAAAG
This sequence comes from Enteromius trimaculatus, assembly GCA_032361065.1. NCBI lineage: Eukaryota > Metazoa > Chordata > Actinopteri > Cypriniformes > Cyprinidae > Enteromius > Enteromius trimaculatus. The sequence continues at coordinate 1,160,791 of JAUMHP010000079.1, read as the reverse complement.
GACATATTTCCTCCTGCCCACAATGCAGTAATCCATTTTAAGGCTTTTCCAGTCAACAGGGAACAAACTAGTGATACTTTACTGTCCTCCGTAACATAACTTTGTGTCTGCTGGTTCAGAAAAATGGAGCACTGAAGGAGGAAACCTTGACATTTGTCGGGGCATGCGCTGGGCTGGCTGATGGCGGTAGTGAGAGCCTGCACAGAACGAACGAGATCCTCCGTCAGAGTGGTCAACTTATCCAACTGCTGATGGTGTGCTGCTAGTTGGGAAGCTTGCCGAGAGACTTCAGTAATAACATTGTAAACTGCCGCTGGATCTGTGTCCGGCGAAGTCTTCTGTGATGAAAGCTCAGAATCGTCTGGATCCATTTGCGTATGTTTATTAGGGAAATACAACTGGCGGAAATGCTCACCAGAAAACGAGTATACTTGAGATAATACAATAGACAGGTCAGAAAACAGGCAGTAGTCACAAAGGCAGGCGGCAATACACAGAGTCCAAATACACAGTCCAGGGTCATACACGGGAAATCCAACACGGAAAAGAACACTCAGAATTAAGGCCATGGGACAATAAGACTTTGCGATGTGTCTGTAACAGTTCGCGCCTTATAAAGGCTAAAAAACTAGGCACACCTGAAACGAATCAGCCAAGGTGCGTGGGGCAAAAGGGTCCGGGAGGGTTACTAATACTCAGGCGATAGTTCCCGCTGTCGGTTGGAGAGAGCCACAGAAGCACCGGTGGTGACAACTATAAAAGATGCAATATGATAACATAGACTATACAGTTTATGAATAATATGTTAGTTAATACTTAACTACTTTAGAAAAAATACTTTAGATAAAAATAATCTTTTTAAATGCCTATTAAGATTGTGGAGCAATACAGATGCAGCTAATAAAAAATAAAAAAAATCTGTAAATTACAGCATGATACAGGAGTCGGTTGAACAGCCAATGTCTGTTGTCATTTGTGACACCAGGGAGGTCCCAGGACATAGCCAAGTCTAGGATGGCTTTCTTGTCCTGCTCTGTAAGTTCGGCATCACCCTCAAGCTGTAGGAAACATTTCCATTTACAGACTGAAAGGTTGTTTAAAACATTTGCATACCAAATGTATAGTTTGACGATGATCTAGGTCTGGGCAGTCTTGTAGCTGAACAGTGGCTGTTTCAGTTGGTCTTCCTAGTAAAACATGTATCACAGTAGGACTGATTCCTGGCAAACAAGGACCACCATGGATGAAGGAGTGACCAACCATCCTACCGGCCCTTAGGAAAAGGTCACTACTAAAGTTTGTGATGTGGAGGGCACAAGATGATCTGGCTCACCCTCAAACAACAAGGTTGATCCTGTGTTACCTAAAGAAGAGGTTTGTGAAAAGTAACCTTTGGCCACAAAATTACTACAGCTACATTTTTTTTTTTTTAAAGTTTCGCTTGAAATGAGATGCTATTTAAGTGAAAATAGCTATAGAATCTATTTATTCTGTTAAAATAGCAGCATTTTCTGCTTTTTATACTACTTATTTCAAATGGTAGCAATTTTTTGCACCTCAGTATTGTAGTACATTATAAAACATTATGCAATAATAACTTGAGTATAAATTATAATTTTAATTCAACATTTGAGATAGATTCCACCTTAGTGGCACAATAAAGCATTCCCTATACCTACCCTAACCCTATCTGATACTTTAATTTCAACTTTTTGATTATTTCCTTAATTTTAATTGAAAATAAATGTTTTTCTGATGTGATATGAGATTTAAAAAGGGACAAAAAAAGTTTAGCAAAAGTCGGATTTGAACCCGGGTCGATTGCGTCCAAAAAAACTATGATGCGTTTTACCATCTACACTACTGAAGCAGTTGTTTGGTGATTGTCTTTAGTAGTGATAACTTGCCTAATCACACGTTGAGTAACTCACAAGGTCATTGGAATCGAACATTCAACACATCTTACCAATAAGGATCATGAAGCCTTTTGTCAATTTAAAACGGCAGTACTGAAAACATGAAGGGAAACATTAGTTTACATTTTAGGTGAACTAACCATTTACCAGGTTATATGTTTCAGATAAACATACTGTACCAGATTTTTGATTACTATTTTTGGTAATACATTATCAGTGTACTTTAATAAATCCAGATTTTGTTCCTCTGAGGATACATGGTCCTTCCCAGTTGACATTTGGTCGTTTGTAGAAAGACATTATCTCTCTGTCCTGCTCCTCTATGCTCCAATTTTGGATCACTTATCTTCTTCCAGCCTAAGGTTTAGACTGTTTTGAATAAATGTGTTTACCCATTTAAAACTGTCACCATTATTCTTATAGCATCCACTCCACCTTCTCCATCAAGTGATGGCCCAACTACACCATCCTCACCACCGTTGCCCCTGTTGGATGTATGGGCTACCTCCGGCTGTTCAGTTGTAGCATATTCTCCATCTTCTCTGCTGTGGGATGGTCCAGACACAGTGTCCTCTGTCCACTCTAAATAGTTCTCTATTTCTCTAGAGCAACTTTAAAAATAAACTTGATTGTAAAAATAATTTTCTCTATGCAGTACAAATATCAATAAATGTAATGTGTAAACTGATAAGTAACATACTTATCCACACAGATACTAGCATGGAATTCAATCATGTCTTCTGGAAAAGAACTTCCACAAACTGGACGTAGCTCCTATCGTGTGCAGATCAAATGTGTTTCAGATGTGTTCAAAGTCATAACATTAATAATTATACTTTTAAATATGTTGTTTTTACAAACCATGATCGTTTTTATCTTTTTTTCCTCACTGACATAAATTATGTCTTCCTCCGGACTTTCTTCCTTTTTCAGATTATTCATGGAAAATGTGCATAATTATACCACAATAGTATAGTAAACTATGATATATCTGCAATCCTTTACTAAACTTACTGATGCATTCTCTGACTCTACTGCACAGCCATCAACATATAGAGCCAAAACTTGCAGGGGCATGGTGACTCCACACTTTTTGCATCTTCTCAAATTCTGCAGCATGTGGCGATAAAGGTGTACTATCTATTGTGTCTTGGAGTGGAACAATGTATAACGTGATTTTTCCATTGCTTGATGCCACTTTTAAACACTTAGTTGAATAGCCCTCAGACTCAGGTGGCACCACCGTCAGTTTTCTTTGCCCGCATCCACCTTGTTTTTAAAGAAACACTCTATTGTTGAGCCCAATATATGGACCTGAACAGCAACATTTTAAGTAAAGAGTAAAAAGGGTGACAGCATGCTGCATGTGTTGACATATTCCTGCATTATAACATTTGCTGAAGAACAAAGGGATGTACTATTGTACTTACTAATGATAGAGTAGTGAATCTTAGTATCTGTATTTCCCTATAATATCAAACAACAATCTCCATACCTGCAGCTTTATAGCACAGCCAACCGCCAGCTTGCTTCATTTTATGGAACTCCTTCAATGCTACTCCTTCACTGACAATCTAAATAAAGAGTTAAGAGAAAGAATAAATAACAGTCACGGATACACCAAACTTAGTAAAGTAAAAATTGACTAATTTAAAATACACTACCTCTTTATGAGTAGCATTATCTGGCAATGATACAAGCCTTCGTCCAAGGCCTGCCTGGAGCAGCCTAAGCTCCTCTGCCCCCTTAGGAGTTCTGTCAGTATGCTCTGGGGACCAAAAAGAATTGTATTGGAGACCGTCCGTATCGATTTTGCTTCTTGAAAACGGTGCTTTCCTTGTTTTTTAAAAAAGAGTCCAGGAAATGATCTAAAAAAAAAATAGTTTAAATCAGCCCATAAAATACCATCCATAATTTACACAGAGATATAGCAAAACCATAAAGCCAAAATATCTTTGTACAAAACAATGCAATATTCTAGTATTAAAGAAAAAGTTAATTTACTAACTTGACAAGTCATTCAAAATCTGTATAATTTCGGCCTTCTGTGGAACACAAAAAGAGAATGTTCTCAGCCTTTGTTGTCTGGAATTAATGGTGCCTATATAATATATTATATTATTATTAGACATGAATGATATGTTCTAAAATAGCCTGGTACAGTATGAAGATACTGTTCCATAAATATAGTTTACCAAATAAGCCAGGCTTATTTCAGTTAGTCTGACTTATTGCCAGTTAATTTGTATTTAAATAAGTCAGACTATCTGCCATAAGCCTGGCTTATTTGGTAAAGTAGTTTTATGGAACAGGCCCCAGGTCTTGATTTTTAATGTTTTTCTGTTGTTGTTGTTGTTGTTTTTTCTAAGATAAGTTAGTAGCATGCCACAGTTAAAGAGTAAAGTGAATAATTTGGAAATAATTGTGACAGACCAATTGAGGGTGAAGAAAAAAAAAAAAGTAGAAAACATCTGTGTGTGAGCTGAGACTGAAATTATCAGGTGCACAGTTGACATCTTTAGAGATTTTTTTCAAAAATACTATGACAAAAAACCTTTTGTTTTCCACAAAGTCATACAGGTTGTGAACAACATAAGAGTGTGTAAAAAATGACATAATTTACATTAATGTTACATTTTTATAACTAACCTTTGCATGTCATTGTTGGCAGTTGGTGCTGGGGGAGGCCTATTTGTCCCTGTATTAATACCAGGATGTATGTATGTATTGTATGAGCCCATCGGGTCCACTAGAGCCTGATCTAAGTAGGATTTGGGGTGTGGTTGTGGCGTGCATCCTCCACACAGTCCAACAAATTTTTAAAAACAGTTTGTAATCGCTCTTGATGAGCCTGCTCCTGAAAGGTAATCAGAGTAATGTCTGCACCACAACAGTATGCCACCTGCCCACACCCGTCGGGGAGAACCGACTCTTCTGCCGTAAGGGGGCGGGGCTTCATTTGGCAACACCATGCGGCTAATCACAGGAGGACCCACTAGGATCGTACAATTATATGAAAGAGGGAAAGGGAGCGCATGCTTTAAAGATAGCGAGTGTATTGGTAAAGGTCAGGTACACAGAGCGATAGAGTCGTCTCTAAAACAGGACAAATAATTACAGAAAGGTAGAGATCGCATCAGCCCATCCAAGCTGAGGCATCTCATATTTCTCATTGCCAGCCTGCACTAAAACATAAGCGTTTTGTTATATGTTTATTATATATGACTTTTCCCTTTATTTAGGTTATTTGATTTGTTTGCTGTGGTTGTGTTCAATTAAAGTTTTATTAAAATGTTAAATAATATTAACTGTGTATTTTTTAAATGAAAAATAAGGAATTAAAAAGTTGCTTACCAATACACAAAACATTCACAATTGATAAATTGGGTTAAAATAGAAGGCTCTGAGTGATGTTAAATAAAGAGCTATTTGGGAGCCGTAAGAGCCGGCTCTTTTAAGGGAGCCGAGCCAAAATAGCTGAATCTTTGAAAAGAGCCGAACTTCCCATCACTATTCTGGCGCCCAGCACGTTAAATGAACCAATCAGATAAGAGTAAGTCGACAGTCTGGAAACCTTATTTTATTGGCTAGGAGATTAGGGTAATCCCGCCTTCCCCCTCGCGCTTGTAAAACTGAAGTGAGTGAAAGAATCATGCCAGGAGTGTAAGCGCAAGGATAAGAAAGACAGAGCTGTACATATCGGGTTATTTCGGAAGTTTTTATTCGACGTACACAACAAGTCCTTTTTCCATTTGCAACAGTTTTTACGCACACAGATTAGTTTTACGCTATTGATCCGTTTTGCAGTTCTTGACTCAGGTCGTTTCGCTTGCAAAACGCTGTTTAGAGTCTTGCAATGCATTTGCAATGCCTTATTTTAAAGAAACAACAGTGCCAAAAGTCTAAGCACGGAAAAATTGAAATTGGAAGAATACAGATCATATTTGCATTAGCATGAAGCTGCAGTTTTACAATTCATGAATTACACTTGCAAAAAATTAAAAGACTGCAAATCTTGTTTTCCTTATGCTTGAATTTCGATGAATTGAATTTCTTTTCTTGCGCTTGCAAATTTAATGTACGCTTGCAATCTTATGTACACTTGCACAACACGTACTCTTCACATGCAAATCTTTATGGCATTATTATTTTATCTCCATAGTAATGACACTGAGCGTGTCATAGCATAGTAATCACGTGATTTGTGCGCTACACGTGGTCGCACACACTCGCATACCCGGAAGTCTTCAGCAGTGAGATTTTTAGCTGTGTTTGTGGTGTTCTTTTATACGTTATATTCACAATTGCTAATCACAATAACGGCTTGCTAATAATAATTTAGCATCGAGGTGATTTTTTTCGTGATGGATGATACAGTTTTAAGTTTGAAAACACAGCTATTGGAAAGAGAAAGAGAGATTGTAGCTTTGAAGAAGAAACTTGTTCAGTTGGAAAAGGTCTGCAGTCATTATTTTATTAATTCTGTGCAAATATTGTGGATTACCTGGGTAAAAACGTGGTAGTTTCCTTTTTGCCGTTATGTATTACTGTATGAAGAGAAAACAGTATGGAAATTAAAATTTTGTAATGCACTTATTTTTTAACGACAACAAACAAACAGTAACATAGTAACTGAGCATGTTGTTTTTGGTCTGT
>JAUMHP010000079.1:1134357-1146462 GCA_032361065.1 Enteromius trimaculatus | reverse complement strand
TTACTCTAACACTATTTAGAGCAGGACCATATGTACTCTGAGCAGTGTTGATTTAACACTGGGGATTTTACTGTGTAAGAGTGGCGAATGTCGCCAACATTTAAAACCTTGTGACTAAAAAAGAGCGCCAATGTGAGTGTGCACACCGAAACATAAAAATGCAATGCATCAATGCACCATTTTGGTTTGAACAGTAAAAAACAATATTTGTGTGCGATATTTGTCCTGGTGTGTACCGGCATTGAGCATGTTATCACAGAAAATGGATACTGTCAAAATATCTCAATTGCAGTGTAAATTGTGCCTTAATCCCAAATGTAAACTGAGTGAGTATTACAGTATGGACTGTGATACTGTATGCATCAACTCGCTTGTCAAATAGCACCTTACAATGACGAGAGGATTGGGAAAAAAAAACAAAAAAAACGGACTGTTCCCCATCCTCTCTTCACTTACCTTGAAAGTATTAAAATAATTAGTCATGTTACATCTCACTAGCAGCCTCAGGCTCAATCTCAATGTGATTAGAGGATGAGTCATTGGTAGTGTTCTTCACCAGAGCATCAGTGCGCTTTGAGGACCTCTGTTTAACATCATCCATCAGTGGACTGTCACCATGACCAGGCGACAAATCATGTGCACCATTCACCTGCAAGAAAACAGATCAACGGAAGATAATTAAGAACAGGACTAATGATTTGCTTACACAAAAACAGACAAGGAACTGTAAATGTATTTCTTTTTAGGTTTGCAGAACATATAGTGTTTTTTTCCTAAATATCACTGATAAACCACATTACACTGTCATCTTCTGTTCTACAGTCATGCACTGTTGTTGGCAAAAATATTGGCACCCTTGACCAAAACTACAATCAATTCTGCACAATACTTTAATCAATACTGCATCAATTCTCCACAACATTATTCATAATGAAGTAAAATAGTAACACTGCTCTCCTTATGAGTCAGTTATTAATGGTGTTTTAGTGTACAACAAATTACATAAATCACACAAACGTGTTGCCAACTTGCAGATCTGATTCAGTGTTCATCATATCTTACCTGATCACTGTGCTGCATCCTAGTGTCTGTTTAAACAAATGACAAACTTAATTGAAGACATAATACTATTAGACGTCTATAAAAAATAAATAAATACAAAATCTAATAAAATCGACATCATTTAGCTGTTTTTTTTATATGCCTGTATATGCCAAAATTCTTAATTAATATTAATGCAAATTTAACATTGTTAAATTTCTTTTAGGCAATGCCCACACAATAATTCATCTATTTAATACTGCTCTTATGAGAATTAACAATAGTATGCATTGTAAAATTGTGGCGTTACAAATTAAAATCAGTACAAATAAACAAGGTAATTAAATATAGATAGAGATTGTTTTAATAACAAACAGCAGAAAGTATAGTAAATAAAGCGTATTTGAACCAATTACTTCAAACAAAGATGATGCTGATCATAATAACTAAAAAAATTATCTAAATTACCCATATTAGGGCCTGTGTTGGGAGTACAGCATCCAATTACATCTGAGCACTTTGCTGATGACATAGGGTTAAACACTTACAGTTAATAAGATAATTAAGTGACTTATTCAGTGCATTAGCGAAGACTGGTTAAAATGATGTCATCATCATGGAGATCAGTGATTAAATTTAGACCATCATTTAAGTTATTTTTCCATGAAAAAAGTGATATTTCACAAGAAAGCTAAAAATTTTGAGGTAAATAGGTTCAAAAGTACTTAATATCGCAGAAAACACAACATTAATGTACAGATGAGAAGTAAACAAACAAAAATATATATTATTTGTATTATTAAAAATGTATATATTTTTAATAATTACACATAAGGTCCTCTTTTGTAAACAGGAAATGAAGGTCTTAAGAGGGTTAATTATCACATTAACTTTAAGTCTTTAACCCTTTATAAGTCATCAGCAAAGTACTCAAATGTAATCGGATGCTGTACTCATTCCCAACGCTGGTGCCTAGTGTTGATGTGAACTGATTTTTTTTTTTTTTTTAACTAGTTTTGGAAACAGTTTTTGAATGAAAACACATGACTAATGTAATACTCACTTTTCTTTTGCATGTGACACTTGTAAAAGAAAACAATTATAATTGGCACCAGGACAGCAGCACATATTCCTGGTGTTTGACCTGCAGACAGACCTGAAACTGAAAGATAAAATAAGTCATTATTACTAGAGAGCAGCTTATAATTTATTGTTTAATTATAATGATTTTCTCTAGTTTTTACACTTTTCTGCTTTAGTGATCACCTGCATGAGTGCTTTAACTGATAAGTGGTGAAGTGTGTCTTTGAAGAATAACATCTAAAATACAGTAGCATCACATCATTGAGCTGTCAAAAACAAGTTTGCAATGTTAACATTAGTCATTTGATGTGAAAGTGATAATCCTAACAATAGTTTAATATTATAGTGTTGCAAAGAAGTGAAATAATTCTGGTAAATTTCAAAAACCTTCAAGAAATTGTGTGGAAATGTATTAAGTTCTGTATCAGTTACAAAATATCATTGCTCAAGGCCCTTAAAGGTTTAGTTCCAGCATACCTAACGAGTCTTCTTTCATGCCAGGTCTCTAAGGTCACAAAACTGTGGACTTTTGGTAGTATAGGATAGCAAAATCCAATTAAGGAGGTAAAGCTTTTCCACATTTTGCCCCAAACTCTGGAATAGCCTTCCTGATAAGGTGCACCCACTTTGGATGATATCACTCGATTCAATGGGCCGTTATCAGCCCATTCATATGGGTCAGTAGGGGCCTGCTGCACCTACTAGGAGGCTTAGAAAGCTGTTATCATACATAGGACTACTGGGCATGCACACATCAATCGAACATTTTTTTTCTAACACTTTATGTCAATAATACTGTTTTTCTATCATGGTAAACTGAAGGTGTTAGGGTTGGGGTTGGTGTAGACGCTAAATAAACACAATTTAATCGCCAGAATAATTAATTTTATTTTAAGTTTTACCAGTAGGTGCAGCAGGCCCCTACTGACCCATATGAATGGGCTGATAAATCTGTTAACATCCTGTGATAACTTGGACTCATACAATATTCAGGCTGGATCCAACACTTAAAAAATATATGACCGAACACCTGAGAATATATATATATATATATATATATATACATACATATTGTAGAAACTTAATTTCCTGTAAAGCTGCTTGGCAACAATTTGTATTGCAAAAAGCACTATATAAATAAACTTGAATTGTATTGAAATATTTCTGGGTTTTATTTCTTGAAATGTTCCACCCATTTGAAACCCTACGTAATGCCAGAGCCATAGCTTAATTAAAGCTCACTTTCTCAAACACAACAAAACTAAATGATACTCACCAGTGACAGTAACACTGAAGCTCCTAATGATGCTGATTCTGCTGCTGCTGATCTGTAGTTTATATTCTCCAGAGTCTGTGGTTCTAGTGTTGATGATGGTCAGAGATCCAGTCTGATGATCCAGCTTCAGTCTGTCTCTGAATCTCTCAGTGCCATTATTACACTGAGCATCTGTACAGAACATTCTGGGTTCTCCATTCTTTTCAGCGATGCAAATGTCTTTAAAAAACCACGTCATCAAATCATTTGGGTTTTTCATTACGACAGGATCTAAAGTGACAGATTCTCTCTCCATCACTGACTTCCTCTTCATTTCATCTTGTTCAGCAGCAGAAACACCTGAAACACAAACCAACAACTGACTGAACAACACGATCATATTTTGACACTTGGTCAAGACTCTTTTGCATGGCTTTCTAAAGCTCAAGGTACCTTCAGTCACTTTTCAGGCTCAAAGGGTCCTCAGTTGTTTTCAGTTGTTTGGCCTAATGTAATGGTTTGCATGCATAATTTATTATAGATTTTTTTTTTTACTTTTATTGGAGCAAAAGAGTGTTGACCAAGCGTCAAAATGTGACAACTTGGGAGTGAGAATGTGTTGGATTGATTATGATTACATATTGATTATGTGATCTCAACCTGCTTTTAAACTGATTTAGTCAATAAATGCATTATTTGACTCACCATAAACAGTAACATTGAAGGTGTTTTCATTGCTGTATCTGTCGCTGATGATCTTTAATTCATAAAGTCCAGAGTCTGCGGTTCTGATGTCTGTGATTGTAAGACTTCCAGTTTTATCGTCCAGCTGTAGTCTGTCTCTGAATCTCTCAGTACCTTCATTACACTGAACATCTGTACAGATAAAACTGAGATCTCCACTGATCTGAGCTATTCTAGTGTCATCAAAATACCATTTGATATCATCTTGTTGTTTAGTTTCAACGTTAGTGTGTAGAGCGACTGAATCTCCCTCCATCACAAATGCTGTCAGTCCATCAGTGATAACACCACAAACACCTGGAGAAGAAATGATATTAATTATCAATCAATCACCTTTACAACAACAATGGATGATCAAATTGGGCAGTAGAGTGTCCGAAGTTTATAATGACGAGATGAAAAGAACTACATTTTTTAGCTATAACAGCATTTCATTTTTTTAATGGAAATACTGTACATTGTTCTCTAGATCAGCTCTTTTTTAAATGTAATCAAATCGATGACAATCGCAAGAAATTAATTGTCCCCAGTTAAGCAAGACAGAAAGTATAGCGAAATAGGGATGTTAAAGTGGATAATTCTTAAGAGTAACTATGACAGAACTTAAGTAATAAGATGTCTTGGAGGCATGGTGGTTTTCATCCTGTTCATTGGGACCCACAGTCGTGCCCATTTTCAACCGGCTTCAGCACACCTGCCTGTGTATTTTCAAACAATCTTGAAGAGCTTGGCTGCTTCAGGGTTGTATTCCAGAAAACATAGCAAAAGTTAACTTCCGGTCTGCTGTTTATTTATTATAGAAATCCATTATAGAAAATGTAGATCCATGGTGTGTGAGGAATATATATATATATATACGTAAATTAGATCCAGTCTGATTTCAGTTATATTAGAACAATTAGTTTAATAGAGTTTGCTTTCCATCTTCCCTATTGTCTGTTGGTAGTAAAGCATTTTTATATGGGTTATAAGTGTTTTGTTTTATTTATTTTTTTATTTAAATATAAAAAAGATGTTTCAGTATAAACAGCCTCGCCACGGATGGCGGCACTGGGCCAGTAGAGAGACAGAGTTCATGACATCTGTTCTAATAATAAAGGCTTACATTAAAATATCTATTATAAATTATTATTTAAAAGGTCAAAATATTATTTGCACATGTAGTAGCCTACATGTAAGTAGACAACGTGTTATAAATATATATTTTTTTCATTTATTTGTTTATTTTTGTTCAGGCTATCACTTTATTTATTTATTCCACTTCATGCAAACAAATAGTGCATGCTGCTAATTTGCCCTTTTTACTTTCGTTTTTTAAAAAAAGGCAGATCCCGAATTAAATAAGGTTGGAGACCCGGATTAGATGTAGCCAATCGAAACGTGGTAAGCACATCTACTGGTTAGTTGTGTAAATGCAACATAAAATTGAACCTAATTTCGTACAAAAATATATTTTTTAAAGGAGTTAGGCTATTAATATTTTAACGGAGTTATATTTCTGTTTAAATCGTCTAAAACAGTAAGGGATTCCCTACTCCTCTCGTCTTTTAAGGATCTCCCCCAAATCATCTGGTTTTCCTTTGTTCTCCTGACGAAAAGTAGCAGGACACTTTCATTACGTGGAGACTACAGCACGCGATATTAGAATAAACAATAGTAGGCTAATCGTTATCGCTCTTGGCCTCAACAGGCCTTGCAACAGCGACTAAGATAAATTATTTTGGGTGTGGAGAATTCCCAAGGCTATGGAGAGACATGCTGCATTCATAAAATAACAAGGATCAGCATTAATTCATAATTGGTTTAGTCTTCACATTCACCCATCAGGCAAATACTTCACAGCTGCTTTCTCCGAACATAACTGTATTTCGCAAGCTCACAATAAATATTTCCCATTATGAATATATGGGAAATTAAAACACTTAAGAAAGCTGTGCTTTTTTTAAGCATCCCTACTACTGCGAAAACAGTGACGTCTAATGATTATTTATAGTTCATATAAATATGATATATCTTTCACACTATTATTATTTTATTGTTGTTATAGGTTATATTCAAAGCTACTCAAAGTGCGTTCATTAAACAGTTTATATAACGATTTAATAGATTTCAACGGTTGTGTAATGATGTAGTTTTTAATAGATTTAATTTACTGCAATAATAATACCCACAGGGCTGAGCAGAGCACGTGTAGGCGGATTTTCTTTGTTTAAACTGTATCTGGCAATAACCGAGATTGTAATGTAAAATGTCTTACCATGCACGAGGGAAAACAAGACCGCTGAGATCAAAGGCATAGATCGGAGTTTCATTTTTTTAATATATTATTATTATTATTATTTAATCCAGTGAGTAATTCACTTCCTTCATCCCCGTCCTCCTCTTCTTTTTTTTTTTTTTTTAAACGACAGTTGGTACGCAGCTTACGCCCCATTCTGTTCCGGGATGTGTCTGGGATAGATGGTGAATGGGAGAGTAAAAAAGTGCATGATAAAATAAAATTTAACTATTCATATTTATAGCAAATTACTCTTCCTTCCTTCTTATCTTATTCTGTAAAGCCCATCCACAATGCTATTAGTTCTCTCACCTGTGCTCTTGCTCTTGTTTGCTTTTAAAGTTTCTTTATCACCTGTACCTCCTTCATTGTTGCATTTCTTTTTCTACTATCATATTTTGAGCTTGATTGGATGATGATTATGCTGGCTATTTATTATTTGTGTATTATTGCTTTAATGTTTGGATTTTATGAATGAAGACTTTTATTCTGTCATTTAGGGCAGGTAAGGCAGTATGTGGGGTCAGTAAGGAAAGAGGAAACATTTTTCAGACCTTGCGTTTGTGTGGGGGTGGCTGGCGCTACTGAATTACGATGAAGCTATTTCACTGATTTGATGGATTATGACTTTGTGAAAATAAACAACAAAAAAAGTTATACAACAGACTTACAATTGAAGTGGACAAAAAAAAAAAAAAAAAAAAAAAAAAAAAAAAAAAACCTTCTTCAAAGTTGTCCTAAAACTTAAATCTAAAATACATTCTTGTCTTCTAAGACAACTTTGGTGAACTTTTTGATCCAAATGTCAAATGCATATACTCACTCAGTCTTAAATCCCAATTATTAATTCTGTATTTTTATGTACAGTATATTACACAGTGATCATGATAAACCTACAGTGCATACAGTATATAAGAAAAATGTACACTTTGAGATTTTTCTATCTCTGTGAGATATTTGTATCCATCATAATAATTCATCAGTTAGATGAAGTAAACAGATGAAAGAAAATAACTCATGATCAGTGCACGTCTCAGTGTAAACTTCCAGAATCAGAGCATGTCTCATTGTTCATATAACTTTAGCAGCTTTAATAACAGTCGTCTGTATAAAATCCACCCATCATTCGTTGTTCTATTGCTGGTATTGCTTTGTTTGGTTGCTGTATTATGTAAACTGATATGTTGTCCTGCTCCACTTCATTGTTGTTAATGACATGACATGCAACTCTTTACTCATTGGCAACATCTAAACATGTCGCAATGCTATTTCTATACCACTGTGTTTCCATGCACGCTTGAATGTTTTAAAAAAAGAATAAACCAATCCGACTGAAAATGTAATTCAGATCGAGCTCAGTTGGATTGATTAAAGTGTTTGCTTGAAGGCTTTTTACTCTGACTGAATTGTCAACGAAACTTATTTGGTTGCATGTGTGTCACTGGCAGTCTTCTTCGGAATCATCTATATACGGAATATCAGATAGATTATCTAATGTCCCGTCTGTAGTGTCCTTTGATTGAGGGTCATTTTGATATGTGTATGTCCCATCTGCAATGTCTTTCGATTGAGGGCCGTTGTGATCAGGGGATGTCCCATCGGTAGTGTCCTTTAGGCTATTCTGATCAAAGGATTTCCCTTTAATGGTGTCTATTAGTGGGACTTCCTCATTATGGAACGTCCCATTGGTAGTGTCCTTCGATTGAGGATTGTTTTGATTGAGGGACATGCCATCTATAGTGTCCGTTGACTGAGGATTTTGATTGGATGTCAGTTCTGTATTATCTGTCTGCTTCCTGTTGCCTGTTTCAACAATAACTCAATTAAACACACTTTGGTAGAAAATACATATTTTAAATATATTTGACATATTATTACAAATTATATTTTCTAAACACTTTCTTTTACACAGTAAAAATCACATTTACATCTTAAATCATCCATATGTAATATTTACCATGTTTTTGTCTGCAATAATAAATCACACCAGCAGCTGCACAGACCAGCAGAACAACACCACCTGTACATATTCCTGCTACAACAGCTGTAGACAGACCTGAATCTGAAACAGCTGAAGACAGTCATTATTACTAGAGCGGATGATAATCAACTTTACTCACATCTTTGACTGATAATATTTACACGTTTACATTTTGATCATTATTTGAATAAAATTGAAGTAACTCAGTGTTTGTTTGTTTTTCAACATGAGCTGAAAGAGTACAGCAGCACAAAAAAAAAGATTGACTGATTTGCTGAATGTATCCATGTAAATAACATTTGAAACGTTTATTCTCTGAAAAAAAAAAAATGTGGACAACATGGCTGTGAAAGAGATAACAGAGAGCTAATCTTATACAGTATTTTAATAGAGTCAAAGCTAATTGTCTTATTTATTGAAATGATTTTACAATATGAATTGTATTCTAAAACTAAAAAGTAAAGTGAAGGCACCCACTTACTACTTTACACTCACCAGTGACATTAACCCTGAAGGTCCTCAAGATACTGAACCCACTGCTGCTGATCTGTAGTTTATAGAGTCCAGAGTCTGTGGTTCTGGTGTTTGTGATGGTCAGAGATCCAGTCTGGTTCACCTCCAGCCTCTCTCTGAAATTCTCAACAGGATCTCTACACTGAACATCTGCACAACTTCTTCTAGCATGTAAAGAGATTCCATTGATCAGAATGTCATTAAAACGCCAAGTCATCGAATAATTTGGTTTGTTTATTACACCAGGTTTCAAAGTAACAGATTCTCCCTCGGTTACTGACTTTCTCTTCATTTCATCCCATTCAGCAGCAGAAACATCTGAAAAATAAACCAACAACTTTTTTTGCAGAAGAGGAAGATAAATATGTTCTATGTTCTATGTCAAAACCCTTTGTTTTTTTGTATTGATAATTTCAACCAATGTTTAGAAAATATGTCAAATGATGATACACTATCCTTCCTACAAAACAACTGCAAAAATGGCAGTGCCTAAAGACTCACAATGATGTGCTTCAAACACATATAAGCAGCTCTTAAATTACCATGGATGGTAAGATTGAAGATCTTGTCAGTGCTGCTGCTTCTGGTGATGACAATCTGTAGTTTATAGAGTCCAGAGTCTGTGATTGTGATGTTTGAAATGGTCAGAGATCCAGTCTGATGATCCAGATGCAGTCTGCCTTTGAATTGTCTATGATCTTTATTACACTGAACATCTGTACAGGTCTTACTGGGATCTCCAGTGATTCGAGCAATGCGAATCCCATTATAATACCAGTGAATTTTTTTGTGTTGAGTTCTTGTAACATCAGTGTACAGAGTAATGGAATCTCCCTCCATCACTGACACACACTCCATCTGTCTTCACAGCAGCTGCAGAAGAAATGAAGAACACAACAACTGTCAGACCAAAATATACAGAAAGGAGATGCAAATGGAGTGCATTAAGTATCAAACAGCAGTATACAAGTAAAAGACACTAAAGTAATTAAATAGTCTAGTGTAAAGTAAAGGTTATTTACAAAATTACTCATCAAACTATTTCCTGGTTGATCTTGTAAATCTACATTCTGATTCACTCACACTCACTGTTCCAAATGATTCGGCAAGTGGCATACTAGAATACTGTGCATATGTTTAGATAAATATGGACAGAACAAAAACAATTGGGTTGTTTTGACCCATGCAGTTGGATAGTAACCCAATCTGGGTCACAACAACCCTATTCATATTTTACTCAGCGCTAGGTTGCATTTAACCCAGCAGTTGTTAGAGTGTAGGACTTACAAACTTTCAGATTTTTAGTTAATAAATAAATAAAACTTTAAATAAATAATTTTAAATAACAGGTGTCAGTATGAAACACCTATTTATTTAAATATTTTGAGGTATTCTTAAAAAAAAAAAAAAACATAAATTAAGAGGTACCACAATATCAAGCAGGTCACAGATCCCATTAAACGTGAAAAGCATGAAATAGTATGTCTTGCATTGGGCTGGAAGTTATTTATTTTATTTTTTTATGAAAACTGCATACAGTCCATTGAACGGTCGAAAGATTTGTAACCCAGATAGCAAAATTTGTGCGGCCGGACACCTTCATCCGGCCCACATACTGCATGGAATGATGGCATTTGGGAGTTCCACTCTTTTTTGCCAGATCTGTGCCACATAAAAGCCTTTCTTTTCTTTTTTTTTTTCCTGAGTTTTGCAAGCACACCAGAGCTTCAATATAAGATGACTAAAAAGAAAGTTTTTATTTCATAGTTCATGGCCCTTTAAACGAAGGAAGCTATTTTAGCAGCCTACACTAAAAATGAAAAAACAAACCAAAAAAAAAAAAAAAAAAAAACAGGGTCTAGTAACAAAACATTTATAATTTCTATATTTTCCCATAATAATTTACAAGTGAAGCTATTTAAGAAACGTGGTACTTTTTAGACTACCACGAAAATATGTTTCCTGACTCATATCCTCCTAGCCATGATTCATTACAGCTGCCTGGTTTTGACGTCCAACAGCTGATAAGAATATAAACTAAATTCTCTTACCAAACACGAGCACAGTCACTGTCATCCAAACATAATTCATTTTCACAGGTGTCCTTCTGAGATAATAATGTCATTTCTGTCGAAATGAAAGCTTTAGATGTTCAAGTGCCACCAACAAAGCCAGCTGATAGACTGTGATTTCGATCTTGGAAGTAGAAATCATCACATTCGATGTAGTTTTTCGGTGATTTAGCGTAAAAGTAGTAAACGCACACACAAACACAACCTCACACATTTCTGAAATGCGTCATCACAGTAAACGGCACGTTTACCTCAGTTCCCATTTCGCGGGAATGTTTTTGAGACGGAAATGCGCTCTTGTAGATCTCGTCCGTCCTGCTCTTATCCATGACGGAAGGAATCTTATTTCACGGTGAATTGTGGGACACCACAGTCTCTACAGCAGATGGCGCTCTTATTCACGTTTTCCTGTCAAGACTTAACCATTCTCTAACAACGGCCCTGAGGTAATAAACATATCAAAATTCACAAGAAAATACTGCAAGAACCACCAACAGAACAGACTGAACCAAACACTGCCACTTTATCATGTGCTCCAGTTCAACGCTTAAAGCAAATATATAATCAAATAATCACTTGTTTCAACTATGTTCGATACATTTAACCCTTGAAGCAGTTAATTAAAGCATAATGTCACGCCTGTCAGTTAAAACTGTGTGTAATATGTATTATGGACTGCATAGACAATATAGATTGAGAAATAAAACGGTTGCCATCTTTGAATAGCCTCTTGTGCAGTGCAGCTCCTATCTCTTTGAATTCGAAAACATCAGATTCTCCTAAACTAAATTAAATTTTTGAAATCCCCAATAAAATTTGACTCATAAATGCCATACATCATGTTTAAATAAAAAAGCTCATACAAGATGGTGTGCATGTCTATTGACACTAGAGCAAAGTCCATACCCAGATAGCACACGCACGTCGCGGAGACGTCTATGCGACGTCGTCTTTTTCATCTGGCAGATGTCTGGCAGAAGGCGTTTGCTCATCTGGCAGACGTCGCCGAGACGTCCGTGCCAGATATTAGAACGACGCTTAGCCTACATATTTAAGACGTAAATGAATTCAAACGTCCCTAATCCGCTCTTTAGACGATGTTAATCAGATGTTCATACATCTGCCAAATGTCTGATTC
>JAUMHP010000079.1:1096550-1113238 GCA_032361065.1 Enteromius trimaculatus | reverse complement strand
TATATAAACATAACATGTTTTCATTAAATATATACATGCATGTGTTTGTATTTATATATACTTAATAAATATACACAATACACACAAATATATTATGTAAAGAAAAACTTTTATTTTGGATGCGAATAATCGCGATTAATCATTTGACAGCACTAGTTTTTATTTATTAAGAACCGTCACAACTGTCTTGTGTTTGGAAAGTCAACATTGCCAATAGATCCTAAAAGCTACCCCGCTCAGATAGGAGATCCCTGGAGTTCTTTAGTTTGTTGGCCACAGATTAAAGTAACTGTTTAAATATATTTATTGGTTAAGATGCTAAACATACTAATTAACTAAGTGTATTTCATGCTTCAAACTTACTATAGACTGCAATCGAATGACTCTTTGAACTCATTTGCACAGACTAACCATAGAACTAATGCAAAGGCAAAATTTTAAAATGTAAGGTTATTCCCCAAAATTGATTAAAGAATTAATTTATTAATTGATTTCCCTTTAAAACCCTACAATGTGAAGGGCTGCTCTTTCAAGGGATTAGTTCACCAAAAAATTAAAATGGCCATCATTTCTACTCCCCCATGTTGTTCCAAACCCATACAAACTCTACAAAGTTTTGGAACACCTCCACTGCAAGTTTCTTCTGAATAGACATGTTTAAATACTTTTTGTTTCACAAGCAAAATAACTTTTTAGCTTCACACAACCCAGCATCAGAATACTGCCTTAATGTTTTAATCAAATACATTAGTATTATTATTGCTATGCATGTACACATACACAATAACTGATGGTGACTGACATGGACTTAGTTTTACATTTGAGGGAGGACTGTATCACCATCATCAAATAAAAACACATTTAGATGGAGCTTGTTTTAAACCTATTACACCCTAAAAAATATTCTGTGGGTTAGTAAATATTAGATAAATATTTAACTTTATTAAACTTACCAAAATAATTGAGGAAAATTCAATAAAAGCCAATGTCATGTATGTATTTGTGGTTGTATGCAATACTATTTTATAAAGGTTTAGAGGAAATTTAAAAAAAAAAAGTTAAATTACTCATAAATAAAAAGTTAATTTATGAATATAGTTATTTTTAATGTTTAATGTTAACTTATTTCTACTCAGTTTTATTGATTAATGTACCAGATGCAGTTACTCAGATTTACTACATTTTTTTTAGAGTGTATCTATCCTCCATCTGTTTGCATCTGTAGATTTCTTCTAAATTCACCAATTTATACTATGATATGTGCTTATTACTAACTTATTTTATTACATGATGGCTTGGTTGAATGTAGAATGCGGTTTGTTATTTCTTGATAATAGACCGCCGTGCGTAGTATAACAGACCATTGCCATGAAAAACAAAGCGTTGCTGTGGACTCACAGGACTCTAACCATAGAGACGGAGTGTACTGTTTTCTTTAGCGGAAGCAATACAATCGGGCTTAAAATCAATGAACTCCTTTTTAATATTTTGTCTCAAAATAATTATTTATTTGGTAGGTAGCCATGTAATAAGCGGGATAATGTATAGCGATTATCCCCTACACATTAGCTAGTCTAGTAGCTCATGATGGCAAAACACAGGTTAACTATATATTTGTCTTTGGCTAATCAGCAGTAAATT
Organism: Enteromius trimaculatus; assembly: GCA_032361065.1. Classification (NCBI taxonomy): domain Eukaryota; kingdom Metazoa; phylum Chordata; class Actinopteri; order Cypriniformes; family Cyprinidae; genus Enteromius; species Enteromius trimaculatus. The sequence goes on along the minus strand of JAUMHP010000079.1, from coordinate 1,111,597 downwards.
CAAGCCTTATTCGAGGCACTGGTAGTTTAATCTTTTGTTCATCACCAGCTCCACTCACCTCAGCACAAGCCAAGAAAAACACTGCTGGGAGGGGCTGCTGCTGCCTGCAGGTGTATATATATATATATATATATATATATATATATATATATACTATTAGATATAGATATACTATTCTTCAATAAATATATTTGTTTGACAGGGAAGCTGTGCGCAAAGAGGAATATATATTATTATAAAAAAAATAAAAATAAAGCACCCCCAAAAAAAGGGCACTTTCTCTCCAGGAATAAAAAGGGGAGGTCCTCAAGCCCCCTTTGATGTCTATGTGTGCACGTGGCTGTTTACAGATAAAATCATCAAACACTTCCTTTTTACCAGACTCTAGCACATGTTAATAATATAGTTAATAGTCCTTACGGTATTGATCATGATGTGCATGATGCTCTTGGGCATGAGGTCACGAATGCACTTGTTGACGATGGCCATGTAGGAGTCCTGATATAGTTATTACGCTGAAAAATCATTATCTCTTATATTTATTTTGTACATTACAGTGTATAGCAATATAAATAGTGATACCAGCAAGAGTGCTGCTTTTTCTTAAAAGGGTCCTGAACTGAGAAACTAAAATTCCCCTGATCTTTTGACAAGTCTGCATAAAATCAAAATTAACTATATTTATTTTGTTAGCTCACATTGCTATTTTGTGGCTAACAATTAATCAGTGCAAGTCAATCCACAAAAAAATAAAAAATAAAATGTTTACCTTCATAATCTTTAATCTAAATCTGACAATGCTCCTCCTGTCTAAAATAACAGGTCTTCTCTGATGACATCAGTTTGAGGGCTTAGACATGAGTGTGACATCATTAACCATGCCCCTCCAACCATCAGTGATCATTTCTGAATTAAATGCCTACTTTACTACATCCAATCAATTCACAGCAGAAAAAACAAGCTGCACCCTCTAGTTTACTCAATCAATATTCCGTTTATTTCGGAAGTACATACAGAAGTAAAACTGGTCACAAACTTCCGTCTCACACAGACTTTAAAAACATGTACGTTTCAGAACTCATTCGTCTAAAAACAGCTTATGCTGAAAAGCAATCTACCAAATCGTCAGCTTGTGGAATGTTCTATGACGTAATTGTGCAGAAAGTAGCCTATTACTTCTCAGTTATGATGATTTTTTTATGTAAAAATTTAGATAACATTATACGTGGAGCTCAGAGAACAGTGCACAAAAACAGTTCATGACCCCTTTAATATCTGCACCACTGAAAATAAGATACTGATTTTATACTATATTTCAATAAACATTTGTTATATTTTAGACACAATATTCTGTTTTTGCTCAATTTCTCAAATGAAACTAGTTTCAATCAATGATTCAGTAAATCTTTCAGGAAAACAGTCCCTTGCTTCTTTTTGCAATGAATAAAACTGGTGGAGTGACTGATTCAATGACTCAATCAATAATGCTGCCTCTTAGTCGCACTTTTAGTTTCATATTTAGAGTATCATTTCATTAAAAATATCATATTTCAGTATTCAATTAAAAAAAAAACAACAATTCAAGAATTCATGAATAATGATAATACATGGGGTTTTATCCTTATTCATGCATTCTTGAATCAAAATACTCATTTCTAAATCTATCTTTTGAAATTTCTTTTGGCAGTATTTCTCAGATGAATAGATGTGCTCTTATTATTCATTTGATTAATTAATTGGCATGTGATGTAATTAATTGAACAGAACAATTAAAATGAACAGAAATTAATCACATGTTCCTCATCAATCATGTTTGTGACATTTTTACATTTGAACAGAAATAAAACAAATTATTGATGAGACAAAACATACACACTGATCTGAGTATTTCTGACACATTTATTCTGTTATTTATTTATTTTATATTAATTATTTATTATTTATATTGCTACAGAAGTTGAGCTGCAGTATTGATATCATGAAGAGACTCAGAACATATCACTGTTACTGATTCATCATGCAGCTCAAAGCATTATGGGTAGAATCTCTGCTCAGTCTCTTCTGATTCATCAACACAGTTTCACTGATCCAGACCAAACCCTAAACCCAGGATAGAGGGGCTCAGTGAACGTGGTCTGGCATGTGTGGATGTGTCTCATTGTGTCAGAGACGCTGAAGAAGGACAGAATTCCTGCGCTCTCATCCACATACACCCCTACTCTAGAGATATCATCATCAAACACTCCTGTTCTTCTTCTGAAGATGATGGGCTTCACACAGAGACGAGTCTCTCTGTTATTGTGTCTGAATGAGTAAATGTCAGGAGAGCAGCACAAACACCAGGACTGATCATTACGTCCAAACACACACTCAACACCCCGTCCCTTCCTGCTGATGCTCTCATATGACACTGATATAAACACAAGTCCACTCCACTCAATCTCCCAGTAACAGCGTCCACACACACTCTCTCCACACAACACCTGCTCCCAATGATTAAATCTATCTGGATGATGAGGATATGACCGAGACTCTCTCACACGTGTCACTCTTCTGTTCTCCTCAGACAGTCTGAGATATTTGTGTGCTGTGTTTGGATCCAGTGTGAGAAAACACTCATCTGAACACAAGAACAGAGACATTAATAACACAACAATCACTACAGCTGAGTGTGTGTGTGTGTGTGTGTGTGGGTTTATGTTTATGAGGACACAAATTTGTATAATGACATGGGTATGACATACGTATTACAATATGTAGGTGATTGTATTGTAGTGTGTGTTTGTGTGTAGACGTACATTTCTTCAGTCCTGCTGCAATCCTGGATTCTCCTCCATGATCAACTCTAGAAAACACACACACACACACACACAAGAGATGAGCAGTTATTCGCTTACTAATTATTTTTATTATTGATTTTCTTTTTGTTGTTTTCGGTTTGTATTATTTTTATTTCTTTCTTTATGTGGGCGTTTTCATTGAAGTGATTCCCACATAAAGTGCTGTAATATTTTTTTAGATTTTGACCTGTATGAATAAAAATGCACCTGTTGCCTAAAGCCACATCATGGCCCTCTTCGCTTGGTTATTGACCTCTTTAGGTCAGTTTTTGACATTCTTACTTATTGTTTTATTTATTTTTTAGAAATCTCGCACTTTTCATCTTTTTTTTCCTTAAATACCTGCAGAGGACACAACAGTGATGTCTTATTTTACTGCATGATTCAATAACTTTTAAATCCACAGATTTGTCCACATGCAAACTCAGAGCGAGGAATTTTATTTTGAAGTCGTGATGTACACAAATCACATGCAGAAATATGTTAATGTATTCTTCTGTGTTGGCCTGGGTTTTTAAATGATTTACGTGACAAATCTAGTCAGATAACGCACTGTTGAATGCTCTACTCTTGCAAATGATATCAGTGCAACAAGAAACTGTGTCAGACTTTATACACGTTCCCAAATGAAACCCAAACAAACAGCACATGCAGTAAAAGACAGAACAATATAAAGCAAGCACTATCAAATGTTTTTAAAAATCACAATTAATTTATTTGACAAAATACAACCATGTGAATAAACATGTGTTTGACTGATTTATTCATTGTTATTGCTGGTATTGATTAGTGATGTAATAGTTTCATAATATTTTTTAAATGAAAATGTAAATATATTAAATTAAATTAAACATATTATTTAGAAATGATATTAAAGCGTCACATTCAGCACGTGATTGATTCTAGCCAATGAGAGCTCACTGCTGAAACTGCATCGAGAATGATGTCATTCTGGCTTCAACAGACTTTGCCCAGCTCTGCTCAGCCAGGAAACATTTGTACATTTCTTACTAAATTTCTGAATTTTCTACAAAAAATGTAGTAAAATTGGACTGAATGGCTGTGAATGGGTCAATAGGAGTAAAATGACACATATTTTAGTGGTTATTATGAGTTTTGCTTGTCATGTTTTTAAATGAGGAACGGTTACAACATTCAAACCGTTTTCTGAGGAGCGTCACTTCGCAAACAATATACCTTGTTTAAAAATTATAATACAGTCACATTACTGTCATCTTAATGTTACTTAAAAATAACAGTATAATAATCTTTGTAGGAAGAGTTTCTCGTCTCACACACAAGGTCAGTTTGAGAGAGACACTAGCGTACTGTACTCATAAAGATGATCACTGACACGGTCAAATGTAATCAGCCATCAATAATGAAACAGTTAATTATGAAAATATAGTGAAAGTAAAAATATAACCCAGGAAATAATATTAACGTAACTTACAAATGTAATTATTATTTTTCTTGACTGTGTAGATGTGCATTAATACAAACATGTAATATCTGACAGATACATTTTTCTCCCATTCTCAGATATTATACCATATATTAAATTACTTTTCAACTTTAGTTTTACGTCTAAACAATTAACATAATGTTTGTCTTCTCTCTTTTGAGCATTGATTGTCAGCTCGTCCTGATGGAGAGTTTAGCTCCAGCTAGAGGTCTGCGTGTTTTTTAGTCCCGCTCCCACAAGGTTTTATCCCGCTCCCGCCGTATATTCAGTCTGTTCACCCGCTGCCCGCTTAGAATAATTTTCTACCCGACCCGACCGTTCCCCCTAAATTAAGATCTTATTTCCAAAATCTCACATTTAAATGAGGTACTACCAAAAGAGGGATAACAGATAAAACTGGTTGTGCAATGATTGTATTTATTTTTCTTAGTCTTGTCAAGATGCATTTATCTGTCAACATGGAAAATGTGTAGCAAAAATAAAATAAATAAAAACGAATGCATGAACAACATTGTAACCTTTTTATTATTTTTATATAAAATACAAACAAATTTTTTCTGTCAGCACAGTAGGAAAAGTGTATCAGAAAAAAATAAATCTGTCACTTAAAATTGTAAACAAAAGAACAAAATAGTTGGCCACTGCGAAATTAAATAATTGTTTAATCTATTAATTTAACAAAAAAAAATGTCCCAATGTCGATTCCAAGGTGTCTTTTTCAAAAGAACACGGGCATATATAAATACAACAATAAACCACATCTAAAAAAAATAAACTATTAATCAAATGAACGAAAACCAATACTTACTTAATAAAATACAAATTATTTAAAATTTCCATGCAGGAAAAGAATGTCACTGACTGATGAGGGTTTCCTTACAGTAAACTGACCTTTGTCTAATTCCAGCTGAACGTCCTTCAAGGACAGCGCATCTTCAGTTTGCTCTGCCATGCTGGTAAAGCCAGCTCAGAGAACCGTTATGCAGGTGAAAGCACTGGTCCATGCGTTCAGCACGTGTAACAGTCATGAGCACTGGCTGTACCTGTGCTCAATAAGAATGAGGAAATCACAGATATGCTGTTCCGAAAAAACGTCGGGAACACTATTGTTAGACCGCCCGCTCCCGTTCAAATTACACCAGCGTTACCGACCGCATCTGCAGTTTATTCGGGAATTTATTCCCGCGCCGCAAGAAATCTGGTCAGGTGCCGCGGGAATGCAGACCTCTAGCTCCAGCCCCAATAATGTACTGCTGAAGCTGATCAACATCGAGATGTAGTCCTCGCTCACATGAAACGTCTGGGGTTGAGACTGAACGCCAAGAAAAGTGTGCTTTCTCCGGTACAGAGGACCACTTATTTAGGCATTATATGGAATTCAATCACGATGCAGGCACGAATGTCTCCTGCTCTCGAAGATTAGATTCTCAAAAATGACAAGAGAGTGAAAGAAGGCCGGTCACTTCAACTGCCTGTAGATGCTGGCCGTGTTTCAAGCATTGAGACATTTTCTCCCAGGCCTCAGAGATCATCATGTGTTGGTGTGCACTGAATACAGCGGTGGTCTCTTCCATCAATCATCAGGGGGGTCTGCGGTCGAGGCCACTGTACAAACTGGCCCGTCAGATCCTCCTGTGGGACCAGGACAAGTTCCTCTCACTGAGAGTACTTTACATTACCGGCCCCCTGAATGTGCAAGCAGACATTCTGTCGAGACAGGGGCTGACAAAGCCAGAGCTACAGCTGGAGTTCATGCTGTCAGAACCAAAGTCTCCAACAGAGTTTGCATTACCAGAACCAAAGCCAGTCATGTTGCCCAAGCCAGAGTTAAAGTCACAGTTAGATTTCATGTCGCCAGTTCTAAAGCTGACCCCACTGTCCGAGCCAGAGCCACAGCCAGAGTTTGCGTTGCCAAAGCCAGGGCCAGTCACGCTGTCTGAGCCAGAGCCGAAGCCAAAGCTAATCACACTGCCCAAGTTAGATTCAAAGTCACATTTACAATTCACGTTGCCAGAGTTAAAGCTAATCCCGCTGTCTGAGCCAGAGCCAGGGCCACAGCCAGAGTTTGCACTACCAAGGCCAGAACCAGTTACGCTGTTCGAGCCAGAGCCAGAGCTAGAGCTAATCACTTTGTCCAAGCCAAAGTTAAAGCCACAGTCGGAATTCACGTTACCAGAGCTAGATTTAGATTCACTCTATAAGTTCTTACACAATCCAACGTGTTTAAAATTGAACTGGAAATTAGGTGCCGGGTGTCCGACCAGAGGAGAACTGGACCCAACTAAGCCTGGTTCTCCCAAGGTTTTTTCCCCATTCTCTCATAGATGGGTTTTGGTTCCTTGCCGCTGTCTCCTGTGGCTTGCTTAGTTGGGGACACCTGATTTCCAGTGATTACCGTCGTCTTGACTACAGAGACCGTCTCTGCATTTGATAAAGTTTATTTCTTGTCATTATACATTACCATTACTCTGTTGTTCTATTTGATAATGTTCAGTGCTTTGCTACAATCTGTATTGTTAAAAGGGCTATATAAATAAAAGTGACTTGACTTCAAAGTGACTAGATTTAATCACGCTTTCCAAACCAGCACCAAAACCAAAGCTAGAGAAAATGGAACCACAGTTGGCGTTCACGCTGCCAGAAGCAGAACCCATCATGCTGTCCGAGCCAGTGCCAATGCCACAGCCAGAGTTCAAGCTGCCAGCACCAGCATCAATACCACAGGCCGAGTTCACGCCGCACGAGCCACAGGCCGAGTTCACGCCGCAAGAGCCACAGGCTGAGTGCATGCCACAAGAGCCACAGGGTTCACATGGCTAGAGCCACAACCACAGTCCACAGTCCACGATGTCAGACCCAGAGCCTGAATACACGTTGCCAAAACCACATCCCAAAGAAGAGGTGAGCCTCCCCAAGAAAATTTAGAGCATGTTAGAGCGGCAGGAGTCGCTCCTAGGGAGGGGGATAATGTCACACCAGGCGGCACTGATCCCAGCGCAGCCAAGTTCACACACTCTCAATCAACAACGAGCTAATCACTGCCACCTGGATCTCATTCGGTGAGCTAGTATAAAAGCTCAGCTCACCAGTGAATCCACGGCTGAGATCGAGGTAACACTCCTATACTTACCTTAAGCCTCACCTGTCTACATTTCACGTCATTGTCTATGATTTAACGCTGTTAAAGCTATTTGCCTTTGTACTTCACGAATATCTGCTGTGGAATTCATCTCTGCACTCCTTACCAACGGATTCATCACCTAAGTTCACAACGCCGAATGACCACTTCACGTGAGACTGTTACATGCACTTACCTGTGCTCACTCAACTGCTCTACTCACCTGTCTTTACAGACAGCTGCTCACTCACCTCCGTTGAGCTCTCCGCCCCCACCAGCTGCAAGAAGTGAATAGAAATGGGAGTTAACACATTGGAGTTCGTTGGATTTCATCTATGTGCATAAAAGTCAGTTCAATCAGGAGATCATTGACACTTACCGCATGAATCACAGATGCAGGATCCATTACTCACGAAGGACCATCCAAGAACATTATTCTGCCATTTATAACTTATCTGAAACGAACTGTCAATAAACTCACCTTTTCATTCATATACAGTTTCTGTCTCTCCATCTCCTGAACGTTACAACTGTAAATTAATTTGTATGTTTATTCTGTAACTAAAAATAAAGTTTCAATTGTGATTGTACATTGTTTGTGATCCATTATTGTGTGAAAGGATATTTTGGTTAGCATAATCAAACTGATAATGAACCACTGACCGACCGTGGACCACCTGCAAACAGTAATTATAAACCAGCGGCTTGTACATTTCAGACATTAATTGTACATTTCAGAAATTATATTAACTCATTGTCTCGCCTTTAAAAGCTGTATGTCGCCTAGCCGCCAAGTATTGAGTTTAGCCTGGTACAAAGCATTTCTGTGTGTTTCCTAGTCTAATCTTGTCTTGTTTCTTGTGTTTAATTTTTGTGTTCCAAGCTTTTCTTGCCTTTGGATTATTGCTCTGTTTTGTCACTTGGATACCGTTTGGCAATCCACTGACCCTATTTGCTGCTTTCCCGAACACGATCTTGAATGAAGTTTGCAGATTGATCCACACTCCCCCGTCTCTTTGGTTACAGAATACTCAGACACACAAGGATCCAAGCAGCTTTTTTTAAAGATCAGTCAGGTATGGACACAGCAAGAATTTTATTAGCCCTCTGAAGCAGCATAACGATCGGTAAAGGATTATGCACACAATTTATAGCCATTGCAAACTATTCTGATTGGTCTGACTGTCTTTTTAATAGAGTTTTTTGCAATGGTGTTAATCAGCCGTTGCGATCCCAGCTTAGACGCGAGGGTCCGTGTTCATCCCTGTCTGGATTTATAGACTTTCTCTTGTTATGTGTGGGGTCTTCAGTTACTTTGGGTGTCGTGGAGGAACATGACACTAGCGCTGTGTCTGAAATGGCGAATGCCCTAGAGTGGTATCACAAAGTGTTGGCAACGGACGCTGATTGCAAAATGGCAGACATCATGGCGCTCCGTCACGTCACGGGTGCCTTTGAGGAGACAAGACAAGCCACATATGTTTATCACGAGTCCAGCCAAGACACCACTGACCTTCAAAAGAAAAGCAAAGCCAAAGTCAACTATCATGAATCCAATCAAGCTATCACTGATGTTCACGAGCCAAGTCAACTCACGACTCATCTCCAAATGAAGTAAAAGTTTAATATTTCCTTACAATTCAAGTCACGTTGTTACAGATCTACACAAGCCAAGCCTATACTGATTTTCACCTGTCAGGTCAAGTTCACGCTGAACGTCACGTCTCAGCCAATCATCCAAAGCCAGATCAGCCATGCCATGTCATGTCTGCTCCGATCTGCCAGAGCCACAGAACATCTCCTCTGTTTATCCAGAGCCACTGCACAAGATGAACCCTTGTCCTGCCCTGCCATGGCCTTAAGAGCCATTGAACCCTTGCCTTGCCCTGCTATAGCTATGGAAGCCCCCCCCTGTGAGATCAACATGTCTAGTCATGGCCAAGGAGGACATTTTTGAATTCCCATCCTGTCCTGTCATGGCTATGGAAGCTGTTTCTGAGTCATCGTCCTGCTGTGGCAGCCCTGTCACGGCTATGGATGCAGTTTTTTTGAACTCTCAGACTGTCCTGTCACGACCACTAAGGCCATTGTTAACCTCTCTGTGCTCTCTGTTCCAGTCCCTGTCTCTTTCGAGACAATTATCGAGGGGGCAGTCATGGCCAAATGGATAGGGAACTGGACTTGTAACCCAAAGGTCGCGGGTTCTAGTCCCAGATCCGGCAGGGGATTGTGGGTGGGGGGAGTTAATAACCAGCACTCTTTCCACCTTCATTACCATGACTAAGGTGAGACCCCTGACCAAGGCACCGTTCCCCCAACTGCTCCCCGGGTGCCACAGCAATGGCTGCTCACTTGTTCACTTTTTACTGTTGTGTGTGTGCACTTGGATAGGTTAAAAAATTTCTAGTACGGGAAACCATACCTGGCCACATGTCACGTCCTTTCCTTTTTCCTTTCCTATTACAATCAACAGGCTAATTCAGTGAAATCTACTAACTGTACTAAATTTACAAACATTACCACAAATGACTACAGCGAAAATGCACAGAGAACTTGGAGGAGGATTGTGGAGTAAAAACGTGAATAAACTATACGTAAATGTAAAATTACTTTAACTTAAAATTACTTAAAATTAAAATTACTTAAAATAATTTAATATAAATGAATGTTGTAATTAATTCATAGCATTAACAAGATGACCCATCCCATTGAATTCATTTTCCAAACGATTTATTTATTTTGTATTTTTTAGTCCAGTGCCTGTTTAGCCCAGATTAGTTTTGACCTTGCTCAGAGGCTGTCGTATAAGAATCAATTTACTTTGTTGTGTTTTTTCAACAGTTTCAATATGAAAATAAATAGCAATGATCTCTAAATAAGACTTTTATAGGACATAAAATCTTACAGTTTTCAATCATAAAAACAAACTTAAAGTATTCAAAAGAACCCTTTTCACTGTGCTTTTGTGAAGTAAGACCAACAACAAAACTTTTTCCTTCTTGTCAGGTTAATAGGCCTCATTTTATTATTGATTGATTGCTTTCTTTTTTGGTCACCACATAATTCCCAGACATCCATTTCTGTTATTTCATATTTTTGATGACTTTGATTTGCAATAAAATAGTAATAAATTAATGTTTAACATTCTCTGGGACCCCTAACAGCCAAAGTGTTCTACCCAAATAAACAGCGCATAAGGGCTAATCTGAGAAAAAAGTCAACTATTTTACTGTAATAGTGACTTCAGCTTGTAATTTGTATAATCATAGTTAAGGCTTCTTTGTTCCTTACAGTACAAGTTAATGTTTACAATACAAATTATAATTTTGAATATATCTTGAAAGCTGCAGGAAAGTGGCTAACATTTTTTGTTGAATTTTAACTGTCTGCTCCTGTTTTGTGGCCAGTTAGTATATAAGTATACTGTTTTGTTGTAGATTTGTTTTTTAACAGAGCAGTTTATATAATATATAACTCCTCATGCCAGTGCTCTTTAAATCCTTTATATTGTTGCATCCTCTAGAAACCCCTACACTCATATAGATGTACAGAGATACTGAAACAAAAAATCCCTCCTGCTTGACATACTTGAGTTTGTTCAGTGAGCAGTGTGGATCCTCCAGTTTTCTAGAGAGCAGCTTAACTCCTGAATCTCCTGGGTGATTGTAGCTCAGATCCAGCTCTCTCAGGTGTGAGGGGTTTGACATCAGAGCTGAAGACACATAATGACAGCCTTCCTCTGTCACCATACATCCAGACAACCTACAGAAGCATACAACAACAGTCCACATGATGTTTGTTTGTTGTTCTTTTTTTATATTGAAACGATTGTTCCATAAAAACAGCTGGTCACAAAAAAACATGTTGTGCTCATTTAGCATTATCAAGAAGAAACAGATACCCATTTAAGACTAATTTAAAATGAAATTAAATCTGTTAAAAATAGAAATAGATTATTGTGATGAGTCAGACATGTTTGAATCTATTGGCAGCTGTTTATTAACAAGAATGGTCGCACAGGCTGGGTAAATCAACAAAAACAAGAATGGCAGAGGCAACACAGAGACGTAGTCAGGGACAGGCAAAAAGTTCAGGGTCACAGGCAATGTTCACAAACTAAAAATCCAGGCAGAGATCAGGGCAACAGGCAAGAATCACAGGTCAAATAAACAGTCAAGGTAGATAATAAAGGCAGTCCAGAATAATCCACGTTGTCATAAACGAACAAAACTTCACGTTGAACTGTGATCGTTAGTTCCCTTATAAAGGGAAGATAACAAGCACCACCTGGTGTGGAAATCCCCGAGGTGCGTGGGTGAAAAGGGTCCGGGTAGGAACGTTAGTAGTCCGGAGAAGGTTCCCGCTGATGACAGTCAGACGGGTCCACAGAGGATCGTCTTATAACAATTATACATAAAATACAGTGCAATCAGTTCAGGCATAGCACAGTGTTCATTCAATAAATGCACATCTAAACAGATAAGTTTTGAGTCTGGATATAAATGTGTCTAATGTGTCAGCACATCTGATCTCTTCTGGAAGCTGGTTCCAACATCGGGTAACATAATAGCTAAAAGCAGATTCCCTTTGTTTTGTGTAAACCCTTAGTACTTCCAACTCAATCCTAAAGATCTGAGTGCTCTGTTGGGTTTATATTTAGTGAGCATTGCAATGTATCCAAAATGTTACTGGAAGCCAGTGTAAGGACCTCAGGACTGGTGTGATAAGCTCAGATTTTCGGGTTCTAGTCAGAATCCTAGCAGAAGCATTCTGGATGAACTTCTAATGGTTTTCTTGGGAAGGCTGGTCCAAGTCTTGATTTGAAACTAAACATCTAATTCTTGCAAGTTTTTTTTTTCAGGTGATAGAATGCTGATTTAGTTACTGCTTTGACATGACTGCTGAAATTAAGGTCTGTCTCCAGAAACACCCTAAGATTCCATTGGAATGCATTCAGCTTTAGAAATTCATCTTTGTTTCCAAATGCAATTACTTAAATTTTCTCCTTGTTTAACTGAAGAAAGTTCTTAATTAAGTTTGTTTCGGAGGAATTTTGTATTTAGGACTGTATTTAGGCTGAAACAGGTGGATTGTATCCGTACTGGTGTGTTGGTAAGAACACATAGGACTCATTTGAACCAGAGTTAGAAGTTTACTATTAATTAGGTTGAGTGGTAACAGTGAGTGGTCTGAAAATAGCAAAGAATAACAACAACTATTAAAGAGAAGTCATCTTTACCAATTATTTAATTTAATGAATTGATTTTTTCTATATTTATTTAATTAAGTGGCAATTTAATGCTTTCTGTAGATATATTTATCGTGTCTTTTTCGCTCGGTTTCGGTTCTTTTTTGTGAAACGCTCCTGTTCAAGACGAGAAGGCATAACGTGCTTGTTTTATGAAATCACGTTTACTGTCAGTGCACACAAATGAAAGTAGACTCTTTACAGTTCTGGATGACATATTACTCCTATCTTTATCAGATAAAATTAAGGCAAAGGCTATAAAATCCAAGGACTGGCCTGTGCCTTTATGTCCTGCAGAACGCGCTTTATAGCGTCACTCTCTGCACAAACCATCATGACGAACATTTATTCTTTTAGTGTTTAACGTTTAAACATTGTTATATGTTTTAACTGTTTTAGCATGCATATCGATTTTCAAGAACACAGAGCGGCTTTCAAACACAAATAAATGATCACAACCTAAAAGGAAACAACAACTTTCTAGGCATTTACTCGCTCATATAAGTCCACTTATGAAGGAATGTTAAAGATTTAAAGTTTATTTTCACCAAGTCAGATTAAGGACAGTGCACACCTCCAGAACTGATCACTGTGCATATTAATATTGACAAGACAGGGAAATATTTTTTTCTGAGTTTATTTATCTTTTTATCTTTGTATTTCGTAACGATTTATGAAAGTAAAATAATGGCATAGGCTGGCACACATCTCATCATCTCATCTCATTATCAAAGGACAGCGCGTTTGACTGAGGCACAATTTTACTTCAAGTTCAAGTGTCTGATAAAAGAATTATATTTTCTGGGGTGATTTTCTTACAATTTATAATAAATAAATAGGTTGAACAAATGTATAAAACAAAGATTTTGATCTCTTGAAAGATGCTAAAACCCTTTTCAATACATTTGTTTTTTTAAAAAGTAACCGTTAGCCAGCCCACTGTTGTCTGTGAGTTACCATGCAGAGGAGAGGACGCGTCTGATATTTCTCTGTTTTTCTTCTGTTATACCAAATAAAAGTTCAACTGCCTCAAATTGGTTAAGTAACATTTTGTTAATATTTATACCTCTGTTATTATGGTATTTTTCCTTTTTTATCTGAAATGTCTGCTAACAAAGGTTACGCTAGCATATCTGTTTACTGTGTAACGTTACCGAACATCTTTAACGCTTTCATTCACTGTATATCCTGTGTTTTTATTAATGTGTTTTTCAAAATAAATAAACTGAATTCATTTTGAGTCTGTATGCATCATTCACAGCTGTTGGAACAGCATTTACATTAGTTTGGGTATATTATGAGGACATAAATTAGATTAAACTGCATGTCAGCCCATATAAAATGAATAAAATAAGAAGAAAATAGCACCAACTGATCAGCACAAAACTGTTAAAGAATATTCAGTCATGTGTCCGAAAGTTCCCAAATTTTAAATGGCATATTTGGTAATCAGAGAGCATATAAACGTGTAAATGATGTAAATGATTTTACGTGCATGTAGTTACGTTGCCAGTAAGTCATGAAATTACTAATATATTACAAAAAGAGTACGAATCCGGGACATTCTTGGTTATCTTGTTACGTAAGGAGGATGTACTGACGACATCGTGAATTGGTAATAGGATGGTAATGGAATTACGTGCATACGACGTGGTTACGTTGCCATTTGGTAAGTCATGAAATGACCCAAAATGACAAATATGTTACGTAACAGTTACGTCGTGGGTTAGCTAGGCGAGTTGGTTCTGACTCACGTTAGCAAAACAGTTCAGACATGTTATAAATGCTAGCAGTTGTTGTGTTAGCATAATGGTCACTTGCTAGTCATGCTAGAGACATGCTAGTCACTTGCAAGTCATGCTAGCAAAATGCTAATCATGCTAGAAACATGCTAGCGACTTGTTAGCCATGGTAACACAATGCTAGTCATTTGCTAATCATGCTAAAAACATGCTAGTGACATGCTAAAAGCATGCTAATCATGCTAGAAACATGCTAGCGACATGGTAGTAACTCGCAAGTCATGCTAACAAAATGGTAGTCGTGGTAGAAACATGCAAGTGACATGCTAGTCATGCTAGCAACATGCTAGTCACTTTCTAATCATGCTAGTGACTTGCTATTCATGCTAACACAATGTTAGTCATTTCTAATCATGACTAAAACATGATCACTTGCATATCATGCTAGCACAGTGCTAGTCATGCTAGAAACATGTTAGCTAGCAACCGAGTTTTGCCACGGCAAGCATCGAGTTCGATGTGTAACCTGTTTGTTACAGAACATCAATCATCGAGTTTGAAGTAGAGATGGGGAGTCGACTCCAAAAGAGTCGATTCCTCGACTCTCACTAGCCCTAGTGTCGGAATCGACTCC
>JAUMHP010000079.1:1065642-1078865 GCA_032361065.1 Enteromius trimaculatus | reverse complement strand
TCATTGCGTGATACTAACACGGAATTATGCATTAAGAGTTCGTGGTTATTTCACGCAATTCTGTGAGATCAGGTTGGAAGAGAACTAGTCAAAAGAGATTAAATTATTAAAACTATAAATGGCTACAATAAACTATACCTTCCCTAAAAATGAACAAAAACTCACTATGAAGTGCTACCATTAAAGATACCAGTGGAGTTGAATTTGACTGTAAATTTATTATTTGGTTGATTATTCAGAATCGCTATACAATTTGTCATCCTGTACATAATTGTCCCCAGAGCAAGTTTGTGTAGTATTATAAATGAATCATTATGAATTATCGTGAATGTATACAGAATATATGAGGCTGGCTCAAACTAACCCATTTAATCACAAAATCCTGTTGTCGTTGTTTTATTATTATTATTATTATTTAATTCCTGTCTTAAATTTAGGTCACTCTTTTCTTTGGCTTGTTTCAGTATTTATGGATTTCTGTAAAGCTTTTAGTCATTTTATTGCACAGCTAGACAGCTGCGAGCGACTCCCGAAGCGAGCCCTCACTTGACGTCGAGGCCTTCCTCGGGGGCGAGGGGCCGGCTTGTCGGGGAATTCCAGGTGGAATGCAGCAGTAAGAGCTGGGTCGTAGATGTCCCGGGAGCGAACCCAAGACCTTTCCTCCGGGCCGTACCCCTCCCAATCGATCAGGTACTGTGGAGCCCCGCCTCGATGTCGAGAGTCCAGAATCCGATTGACCTGATAGATCCCACTGACCTCAGGTGCTAGGGGGGGAACCTCTGCCGGGGGCGCCTCCTCCTGGTCCCTCACTCCTCCCGGGTCAGCAGCGGGCTTGAATAGAGAGATATGGAAAGTGGGTGAGATGCGATAGCTTGCAGGTAATTCAAGACAGGGGTGATTTGTCTAATAATTTAATAATGGGATGAAACGGCAGGCTTTAGAAAATCTGTTAATGATAGACAGGATGGTGGTATTTCGGTGGGAAGGGGGCAGGTCAGTGACAAAGTCAATGCCAATGTGTGACCATGGTCTCCTGAAAATGGGCAGGGGCTGGAGAAGTCCTGCGGGGCGCAGATGGGAGCTCTTGGAAATATTACAAGTAGCACAGTTCTTGACAAAAGTTAACACCTCCTGAGCTAGAGCGGGGCCACCAGAAGCGATTGGTCACCAGTTCCTGAGTGGCTTGGATACCAGGATGCACAGTAGCTGGTTGAGAGTCTTGTAGAGGAGAGTCAAATTGGCGGGATAGGGCATCTGCCTTACTATTCTTGGAGCCAGGCCAATATGATTATGTAAGTGATTTTGAAATCGAAGCGTGTAAAGAATAGCGACAATCTGGCTTGACGTGCATTAAGGCGTTTGGCAGATCTTTGGTACTCCAAGTTCCTGTGGTCAGGGAGAACCAGAAAAGGAACGGCCTCCAACCAGTGCCTCCGCTCTTGAAGGGCCGCCTTCATAGCCAGCAGCTCCTTGTCGCCCACCTCATGATTTCTCTCGGCTGGGTTCAGTTTGCGTGAGAAGAGCTTGGGGGGACTACCGTGATGTTGAGAGAGGATGGCTCCAACTCCTGTATTAGATGCGTCAACCTCCACGATGAACTGCTGGTCTGGATCAGGGTGGGCGAAGTTATCTGTGACAGATCTTCTGAGACAGTAGGATCCATTTGCAAAGCTTTATTGACTCGTAGTTGACAGACAGAGAGTTCGTATATGGGCAGACAGGTGTGGCAGAGACAAACACAAGGATGGTCAAATAACAGGCTTACTTTCAAGAGGCAGGCAGCAGAGGTCGTAGTTGTAATAAACAGTCCAAGGTCATACATGGAAATCCAAACACGGGAGGAACCGCTCAGGAATATGTCCATAGGAACGATATAACTTTGCACTGGAGAAGCGGAAGTGAACGCTTTAAATAGGCGGAGAAAGCCGGGGATTTGGTGCGAACTGGCCGGGGTACGTGGGTCAAAAGCGTCCGGGGTGGAACTAATATTCGGGAGAGGGTTCCCGCTGCTTGTGGTCGGAAGGAGCCACAGAGGCGCTGTCTATTTGTCTTTTAATAATCAAAATTAATTAATAAACTCATATTTTTGGCAACTGTAAAGGCCCTTCCTTTAGTTCTGTATGATATTTAAATAAATACATACATATTTATATATATATATATATATATATATAATTGGTGTGTCTTGATTGTAGAGAAGCAAGAAGCAGAACCACTCAACTGTGATAAAGATAAACCTGACCACATCACATTTGGACAGTTTATAATTTGGTTTGATAAAAGACGGGACTAATTCAGTTCGGTTTAAATCAACATCACAAAAAAGGTAGTAATTGCAGTCAGTCTGATAATATTTTGTACAGTATAGATCATATAAAGTATTAAAATTGCAATATTTTACATTTTATTTAAACTTTTTTTTTTTGAGAAGATATTTTTATTAAATTAGTTTACAGAAGCATCAACAAGGTTATATACTGTAGCTATTATTCTACCCGCATAAACATTCTGAGTGAATCAACATTTTATTTTAGCTCAAAATATAGAATTTTTTTTTTTTTGTACTGTTGCTGTTGATTGACTGTATGTTTTTCTTTGCAGAAATTAATTGATAGGCACGTGTATGTAAATTTCGCCCCAAAGTCATGATCAAATGCTGAATCTACTGTAATAAAGCAAATGCTAATCACTGCAGCTCCTGAATCACATACCTCTTTATGTTACATTTGTTCTCAGCCAGGATGTTTCTGTCTTACTGTTATGTCTTGAAATGTTGCTGCTGTTTAATCAGTGATCCACAAATCGAATGACATTCATAAACATTCAGACATTTAGAAGACCTTTTGATCCCACCCTTTACTGTTCTCTGTTAACAAATGAATGAATGAATGAAATTGATTGCATACAGTGTTTCATGCACAAAAAGTTCTGCTTGATATTTTAGCAAATTCAGCACAATCCCTTCATCACTCTCTGGTGTCGAAAGAAGAAAATTACCTCTCTCAAATATACACACATACACTATAAATAGATGTTTCTTGCTTCATTTTATAGTACTGGTTAAGGGAAAACAAGTTTCATTTAACAAAAAAAAAATAAAAAATAGAAAGGCTACTGAACAGCCCCAATGCTTCTCTTCTATGATGCCTCATTGGTCTCCACCTCCAGGAAGTAAGAAAGAAAGTTATAAATGATAATTCTGTTATGGTTTCTCCCCTAATGTCAAACAGTTGCTCATCTTGGCTTTTGTTCAATAGTTTGAGTTTTACAAGCTGTTCGTAGTAGAAGGACAGGAAAAAAAATTATATCTACTCACAAACTAAACACACATGCGATAAATATCCACTCTCTACCCACAATCTATAAGATGTTTGTCCACCCTGCAGATGTTGCACCCCAACCACGTCCAGTGGCGGTTTTAGGTATGGCCGAAGGGGGCAGCCGCTCGGGGCGGCATTTTTTCAAGACACGTGGGGGGCGGCACTAATTGGGAAAAAAAATCACCTGCGCCCCTAAGCAGTTATCTACCATAGCCTACCTGTGACTATAGCCCCGTTCACACTACACGCGACGAAGTGAGGCGATCCCATTCATCTCAATGGAGAGCTGGCGATTTCCGGCAACAAGAGCGACCGTTGGCGACCGGATGTAAATGAAGAGTGACTTTCGGAAGCAACAGCCAATAGGAAAGAAGACGATAATGCTCACATGCTCATTCTCCTTTCAGCTCCAGCAGTGATGACGGCATTTGCATTTTTGCCATAGATACATGCACGCAATGGAAAAAGTACTTTGTTTCTCATTTATTTTTGTTTGTATGTATAGACTTGGTGTATATTCGCTGTCAACAATGACGTTACTAAGAAATCAGTAAGGAGAACGCTCTCTCAGCTGCTCAACCTCTGCTCCCTCGTCAAATACAGTATTTAAGACTTTGGAGGCAAGGATCAAATGCCAGATCTCTCCGCTCTAGTGATTGGTCATTTTGAACACACACCGCTTGTCATGGCTTTAGGAACAGTATGTTTGTGTGTGGGTTTTTTACTCTGAAAAATTCCAGTAATTCCATGTAGAACCACCACTGACCACTTCTCTGTAGAAGACAGACCACAACAGGTTTCAGTTTGACTCAGAAAAAAAAAAAGGTACTGGGAGGTGGTCCTTTTTGTTTTTTTTTCATTCACCAAAATTAGAACGAACAAACATGTTTTTAAAATAGGTAGGCTTTTAAAGTAATTTGTTAATTCTTGTTAATGGTTGGTCTTTCCTTAAAGCTTCTTCTGAAGGTGACGAATTTCAACAACAACAACAACAAAAAAAAAACATTTCAACATTAATTTGAAGGTTTTTGTTTTATAGACCGCACATTATTTTAATTAAACTAAAGCAATCTTAAACAGGCTTGTCCACCCCTTCCATGGGAGGATAGTAATTTAATTAAATGTCTTAACTAACCGACTAACTAACCAAACCTAATTTTCATTCTACACTACTCAACTGTTTGAGTTTGGACAGCCCTGCACTTCACATTATCATCCTCCAGGCTCAGATACTATCATAGTGTTTATTTCTGTATTTCTATATTTCTATAATGTAGAAAAAATGATCAAGAAGGTAAGTGTTATTTACAGCCTTTCACAAGCGTTATAGTCAATACACTTTAAATATTTTAATCAATCATGTTATGATTTAATATAATTTATCTATGTAGCAACATTTAAAAACTAATATATATTGTTGTACTTTCGTTCACACAGGTCAGATTTGTTTAGATGAAATAATTATTGTCATGTTTCATGTTCCAATGTCCTACAACAGAAACACATAAATTGGTAAGATCATTTATTTCAAATGTATGTTGTGTTTGTTTCTATCATCTCATCTGTGAGTCAAAATGTAGATCAGTGTGCTTGTGATGTTGTCTGTATAATGATGATTTATCACATATAATGTATTTTTTTAATGTATATTATTAAGAAAATATTATGCAGCTAACCATATGATTGTGCAAAAGAAATAAATGAAACATTGAAAATGATTGAAACAAAAATAAACATGTTCATTAGGAACTGATATACCAGTATAATAAATTAAATATAATCCCATTTATAAATATATTAAATATAATTTAAACATCTATCACTGTTTGTCTATTTATATTATAATAAACACATAATTTAATATAATTTGACTCATATTTACACCTTTCTGCCGTCACCCCTTTCATTCACTCTATCTGGCGCTATCTGGTGGGTATTGATTATACAGCAACTAGTGATTTTAATATTGATGCGACATGATGTTAAAACTGCACTCTAAAAAATGCTGGGTTGTTTCAATCCAGCTTTGGGTCAAGTATGGGTTAAAAATGTAACTCATCAGCTGGGTTAGTCCACATTTGTTAGTCGTGGCCTAATGGAAAGGGAGTCGGACCTGTAACCCAAAGGTCGTAGGTTTTGAGTCCTAGGTCTGATAGGAATTGTAGATGGTGGGAGTGAACTCTTTCCACAGTCAATAGGGTCTCCTTTAAAGAGACTGCAGCATTGGCTGCTCTGTTGTGTGTTTTCCATGTTTGGGTCACCATACCTGGCCACCAGATGGTGCCACTTTGAAACCACTTTGAAACAACCCAGCATTTTCACATTGTGATGTGAATGCAACCTTTATTATGTTTTGAATCAAAGTTCAAGCAGTAAATTAAAATGCAGCAAATTACTAATCACTTAGCAACGACAGAAACAGTAAAGGTCCTAAGGCCGACGGTGCTGCTAATCTTGTGTTGATGTTGCCGATATGTTTTTAAAATGTTTATTTTATATATCATGCATCATCTGCGGTTTACAAAATTCTGACAGACGTCCTTAAGATGTAAGTTTTACGTATATACTAAATCATAAACATCTCAAAGACCTTTATTATACATCTGTTTAAAATCTGCTAGGAAACGTCCTTTAGACATATAACAGATGAGCAAATACTCTTTAAAATGTACATCTTGCAGATGTAAATAGACACCAAATAGACATCTCCATGATGTGTGTGTGTGTTGTCCCAGCCCCGAATCATGGTCTGGGAGCCATTTGAAGGTTCGGTGTCCGAGTCATGGCCAGGAGTGGCGTTTAAAGTTGCTGCGGTTCCCAATCCACAACTGTTGGGTCCCAGCCCCGAATCATGGTCAGGGGAACCATTTGTTGTTTCGGTGTCCGAGTTTTGGCCAGGAGGGCTAGTATCGGGTCCTAGCCCCGAATTCCAGATCCACCGTGGCCACCCGAAGGGCCAGATCCGCCATGGCCTCCCAAGGGTCCTGATCCTAAGGCCTCCAGAAACTCTGCACCGTCCAGCCTCCAGGGCACCCATCCATCCCTCCCGCAGCTCTATGTCCTGTTCTACCTCCTCTCCACCACTCTCCTTGTCTTGTCATTGAAGGTCTGAAAGCTGCTCTTAGGGAGGGGGCTCTGTCATGTGTTGGTCCATGTGCTGTCTGTGTTTTTGTTTTCATTCTGTCTCTCACGTGTTTCCCTGTTTGTAACTCCGCCCGTCTCATCAGTGTTTGATTTCCCTCCAGCTGTGTCTTCCAAGTGTCCTGTATTGTGTCTTGATTATGTTTGTATTTAAACCGTGCCTTTTGTAGTGTTCAGTGTCGGTCATTAATTGTACGCGGATTGTCTTGCCCTTTCGTCAGATTTCTTGTTTACATCATTAATTGTCTTTGATATTCCGTGTCCTTGCCTCTCTGCCCGCCGAGAAGCGAGTTGTCTCATGACACACATGCATTTGAATACTCTCAATTTTGTTTCATTTTTTCTGTTTTTAAGTGAATATTTCAGCTAACATTTAACTTAACAACAAAGGAGAGTAAAAACAACTGAACAGTACACATATATTTTTAATATTTCATTTTTGTTCTAAGGCTGCTTCCTCATTGTAATATCAACGGAAGTACCTATTCCAGATGTGGCCAAAATTACAACAACACAGTAACACCACAGTTTCCTCAATACCTACACTGTCCTGCCCAGCAGGGGTCACCAGCTTTCATTGATTCAAATGACTCATTTTAAGTATTTATAGTAATTCATTTGTAGTTTGAAAAAGCTTTCTTTCTAACTTTTCTAGCTTGGCAAACTGTTTAGGACAGGAGCCTCGTGGGGAGGAAAGTCTCTGCTTGCTGTGCTTCTTTGGCTGGTTTTGTTGCTGGGCTTCTTCTTGCAGGAGCCAGTGAATGGAGTGTGTGTTGATGACCAGGAAATAGGATGTGGTATTTAAACAACAACTGTATACCAACAGCAGAGAGGACACTGAACAATAAAGAGAGACAGCATTGATAATAAAAACAAACACAGCTGTCACAGCACCTCATAAAACATCAACTACAGGTAAGACTAAATGTGTCAATTTCACTGTGACTTTTTTCCACGTTTCAACTATGAAGTTAAAATACAGTACATGCAAAATACATGAAGATTTTACCATAATTTAACGCCATCATCAGTGATGGTTAAACCAAAAACATTAGCAATGAAATAATATATATATATATTGGGACGAGGCAGCCGGCCAATCATTGCCTCCCCCGTACTTCAGCGCCGCCCTTCTCCAGTTTTCCTACGGGAGTGAGCGGATGAGAGGAGGGGCGCAGAACTGTGCACGTCTGGCGGTGCGTGATGAGGCGCACCAGAGTCTAACAGTGCCTCATCACCGCCGCCGTTAAAAGGGCTATGCGCGCCCCTCCTCTGGAGATAGGGCTCTTCCCCTTGCGCATGCACGCTGGTGTCCTCGTGGGTCCGGGAAGGAGGCAGCGGAGCGATGCCATGCTGACGCTGGAGGAGAGAGCCGTCCAGAAAGCGAGCCGATCAAAGAGCAAGCCACGAGAGGTGCATAAGGCACTGGAGCCGCCAAGACGTTGGCGTGAGAGGGGTGAGCCGCCGAGATGCGAGCAGCCTGAACTGCCTGGATTCCACCTCTTCCCGGAACCCTTTCCCTTCTACACTTCCTGACCATCACCGAACCTTAGGAGCATGACGAGGACACCAGTTCCCCTTTTTATTTGGACACTTTCATTCCCCTGGACACTTTATTTTATGTATTTAATTTAATAAAAACTGCCTCTCCGAGGCATGACATCATCCCCACTGTGTCTGTGTTGGCTCGCTCGTAACATCTGGTGGAGAATGCGGGCAGTGCAGTGGGCGTCATCTGATGACGTCACTCCCCTCTCGCTCAGAAGACAGGAAGAAGCAGCGCCGGGGCAGAGACGCTGAGGGAGGCCTCCCAGCCACCGAAGGGGTAAGTGACTACTTTTTCTGAATAAGAGTCATTGCCCGTGGCTGGTGTAGTCCTGCGCCCCTTCTCTTATCTGCCTACTCATGCCGGGAGCCTGGAAAAGGGCGACAAGGAAGAGACGGGGACGACGATGATTGGCTGGGGAGGCGGCTGTCTCGCCACAATATACTGTATATACTGTATTTTTTTTTTAAAGAAATTGCAGAGATGCTATTGCAGGCTGTCCTCCCGAATGAGGCCGTGCATGAGGAGGACAATCTTTCAGTTTGTTCAAACTGAATGTGAGCAGACCACATTGAAATGTCACACCAAATCAGTTACAGTGCAAAGACAATAAACAAATGCAAAAACAAACAACAAGCCCTCACTGTTCCATTGTTAATTAGTTTCATTTCCTAGTTTTCTTTTGTATTCTCCTCAGCAAACATATGAAAATATAAACAATGTTACATTGTTTCTGTGTAGCCTTGGCCCGAGTCTGATTCAAGGATGTTACTTGTAAAAGCATTGCTGTTTGGATCAGTTGTTAAATCCTTAAGTCCTGTAAGGAAACAGAGATCCATAACTGGTTATGAGGATGTTTCACAAACAATAGAAATGCAAGACATTTATATCAGCTGCATGTAATACTTACAGTTTGTGATGTTATATCTATTGAAATGATGGTGGCAAATTACAAAAGCAGCTCCAGCCACAAGCAGAACACCACCAACACCAACAACTACTCCTATTGTTATACCTGAACTTGGAACAGCTAAAGACAGATAGTCATTATTACTAAAAAGTGAATGATAACCTAACTAGTATTTAACAATACTTCAACACTTACTAGTTTGATTTCAAACATGTTTTATTTTTTTTCTAAATTCCTCAAAGAAAAGTGAATAACACTCACCGATGACTGTAACACTGAATCTCTTCATTTTGGTCACACTAAAGCTGCTGTCACTGATGGTGATCTGTAGTTTATATTCTCCAGAGTCTGTGGTTGTGGTGTTCATGATGGTCAGAGATCCAGTCTGATGATCCAGCTCCAGTCTGTCTCTGAATCGCTCAGTGCCTTCATTACACTGAACATCTGTACATATTTTATTCTGATCTCCAATCATTTTAGCAATGATGAGAGTGTCATTAAAATACCACATCATCACATCAGTTGGGGTTTGTGTTTTTCCAGACTCTAAAGTGACAGATTCTCCCTCCTTCACTGATTTTGTCGTCATTTCATCTCGTTCAGCAGCAGAAACACCTGAAACACAAACCAACAGCTGTATGGGGAGAACTTTTTTTTTTTTTTTGGAAAATAAACGCTACACAATATTTGTGATCACAATTGAACAAACCCTTTTCTGACATTCTGGTGCTCAAACACACTTTACAGAACATACCAAAATATAGAAGCTGGTCAGTGATGGTGTTATTACTTTCAACTTTATTTTTAACTGCAGCTTACACCTTAAACCTTAAATCCTGTTATAAGTAATATAGCATAGGGGCTTTTAAACAAGGCCAACAAATACTAGATGTGAAAATTAGACCCAGCATCTATAATGATGATGGCAAATAATCTTTGGAATCATTTAGAATCCTTATTATTATTATTATTATTATTATTATTATTATTATTATTATTATTATTATTGTTATTATTATTATTATTTTTCCCCCAGCTTATGAAGAATTAAAAAATTGACACAAACCAAACAGAATCCACCCATCATAGCTCCGGCATTTAAAGTGGCAGACAACAAAACAGCAGCTCTTTTAACAAACACAGTGATAGTGTGAGTTGGTTTGGACAGTAATCTAGTCTAGTTTGGATAGGATTTTAATTTAAGATCAAAATAAGATATTTAATTATTTATTGCAGCTGTAATTTCGCCGGTATATTCTGCATTTATTTGTAGTAAATATGGTGTGAATATACAATAAAAATCAATACTTAAACATCAATATCAAACATAACTGCATTTAAACATTCATTAATGACCCACCATTGACAGTAACTCTGAAGATTTTATCACTGCTGCTTCTGCTGCTGATGATCTTCAGTTCATAAACTCCAGAGTCTGTGGTTCTGATGTTAGTGAAGGTCAGAGATCCAGTCTGATGATCCAGCTTCAGTTTATCTCTGAATCTCTCATCACCATCTTTACACTGAACATCTGTGCAGGCATTACTATAATCTCCACTGATTTGAGCGATGCGATTGTCATTAAAATACCATTTAATATCTTCTTGTTCATGTGTTTTAACACCAGTGTGAAAAATGATTGAATCTCCCTCCTTCACAGACACCGGGACTGCATCTGATCCAACACCAGACACACCTGAAGAACAAACAGGCAGCTAAATCCAAGCAAACATATAGTATTGTCCCTCACTTTAAAAATAAAGGTTCACTTCACTATGCTTATAAAGTTATTTGTGGTCAAAGAAGGTTTTTTTTTATGATAAAAATAGTAAGAGATTCATCTGACCAGTGTAAATTCAGTAAGTGTTATTACAAAAAATTACAACATGAAAATTCACTCCCATTTATTCCATTTAAATGATAAATTCTTTGATCTTGGTAGCTGCTATCAGTCTAACAATAAAACCAAATATCTCTGTCACTACAGTGCCTATTATAAGCTCATAGAAACTGGTGCAACAAATTATAACAAAAAGTCTTACCACTGTCGAGGAATAGCAACATCACACTGAACAAATGAAACAAAAGCTTCATTTCACAACTTCTGCCTAGTCAGACTGTTAAAAGTGTTCTTCTGTTCTGCTTTCAATGTCAATGCTTTAGACTTATTATCACACCCCGGAAGGTAGAGTGATGTCACAAAAGCCAAGGGTCAACAGTCCAACTAAAGTAAACACTGACAACTAAAATGGTGACATAGAAATTGTGATTTTCTTCTTTTGGTGTTTCTGTATTTTAACATCAGGTGTCTTCAATAGTTGTCAATCATCTCTTAATTAATCACCTAATTACCTCATTAACTTTACCACTGCTTCAGTGTTACTTTTTTAACACTCAGAATGTGGATTATATAGAGACTGGAAGTGTTGATTTAACACTGGAGAATTTACTGTGTGGCAATTGGAGGGTTTGACATCCGTCAGTCGGCCAGCAATGTGCAAGACGTCTTCAGTCACTTGCCACCAGGCGCTAGATCTTCTAAATTAGAACTATGGCTCTCAAATGACAAAGTAGATCCATATTGAGACTGAGCGAGCACTGTGAGTCGGACGACCTAGGATTCAAGCACAGATCCATTGACTATGGAACTCTAACAATACCATGTGTTAGCAAGTCAGTATGATCGGTATGATTTAGCAGCTGGACAGAATTGATTGAGTAAGTGGCTAAGGAGTTGCATGGGGCGCTAGCACAGAGTGGTTCTCCTTCAGCCAGTACTTACCAAGAGGCAGAGCTAATTGCATTGAAGGTTCAAGAAGGCCCAAATGGACAGTTTACCTGAGGACTATCAGCTGTTAAAAAGAGGTAAATCTGTTTGTTCTAACAGCCGACTTTGTTATGATCTAGCTTGAGCTGCCTCTGTTTTTCACCTGGACTCACTTAATCAATGAACTCGTCACCACCCACCTCATGTGTTGTTATGGTTGCTCATCTGTTTCTCCGCCTCTCAGTGTCATTACCACATTACCCCAGTTCTTCTTGTGTTTGCCGCTGATCATTGCGTGTTTGTTTCTCATCACCTGTCTCTGTGTTCTCCTAGATTTACCGTTGCTGACTTTGCCTGTTCCCGTTTGCCATTTTGCCCCACCGAACTCTGTATACTGATCGCTTGACACACCACTCCGTCTTCTGGATATCTCTCTTGCCTTTGCCTTCCATACAGGCTGACGTTGACCTCGCCTGTTGTACCCTGATCACTGTGAGTGTTATTTTTACTACAGTATCTTCTGCTGATGGATTCGCACGTTCCAAGTCTCGCTCTTGACAGACCTTGTCTCTCTCCAGAGTTTGAATCCGATTCGAGTTGGAGGACGATTAAGATGTCCAGAAGGCCTTGATCCAAGCACAGTACACCCTTTCGTACTCGATCTCAATCACCCCAAAACCCGTTTATTAATCAAAGAGTATATGTTACTTGCCTTTGCTATTCAGGACCAGAACAAGTGTTTGTGGCACTGCAGCAAATGTTTTGGACCTTAAAAGGCAGAGAGGCTATAAAGAAACTCCAGACATGTCTGGAATGCTATAAATGGAGATCAAAGCCCGCTTCACAGAAAATGGTTGATCTTCCTGTACCTCGACTTCGGTTATTCAAACCTGTGTTCCATTCAACTGGAATGGATTGTTTCTAACCCTTCTTGATCAAGATGGGATGTCGGATGAAGAAAAGATGGGGCCTTTTATTCAAAAGCATGACCACATGGGCTGTACATCTCGAGATTCTGACGTCTGTAGACAATGATGCCTTCCTCATGGCATTCACAGGTGTTGACTGAGAGATTCTGGACAGCCTTCATAAAGCATACCAGGACTGCAAACCAGAGGGAAGTGGCACTACCCATCAGCAGATATCAAACCTGGAACCGTTGGCATTATGGTTGACCCCTTCAATTACTCATTCTGGCAGATTGGTAGAGTAGTAAAAGTCTTCCCTGGGACTGAGGATTATGTTTGAACAGCCGAGATCCAGATAAAAGACATAGCCAATAGACAAACTGAATCGCTGTTTGTTTGAACACAATGTTTACGCTACATGCAGATTATGTAAATTACCTCATCAGCGGTTTCTGTATGGAAGCTGTTGCCATTTCTAACCACTAGGTGGTTGTGCTGTTTAAGTTGTATTGCTTTTTATATAATGTCGGCTAGGGCTGGGCG
Source organism: Enteromius trimaculatus (assembly GCA_032361065.1). Classification (NCBI taxonomy): domain Eukaryota; kingdom Metazoa; phylum Chordata; class Actinopteri; order Cypriniformes; family Cyprinidae; genus Enteromius; species Enteromius trimaculatus. The sequence goes on along the minus strand of JAUMHP010000079.1, from coordinate 1,065,730 downwards.
ATATATATCATACGATATATTATGCGCATCTCATCAGTAAAGCCGGTTCTTTGATTAGCGCTAAATCTCCGTCAGCTGTCTTCAAAAG
>JAUMHP010000079.1:1036001-1048366 GCA_032361065.1 Enteromius trimaculatus | reverse complement strand
CCAGAGCCTCGCCGAACTCCTCCCACACCCGAGTTTTTGCCTCTGCAACCACCCGGGCTGCAGTCCGCTTGGCCCACTGGTACCTATCAGCTGCCTCAGGGACCCCACAAGCCAACCAGGCTCGGTAGGACTCCTTCTTCAGCTTGATGGCGTCCCTTACTTCTGGTGTCCACCACCGGGTTCGGGGGTTGCCGCCACGACAGGCACCAGAGACTTTGCAACCACAGCTTTGCACAGCCGCATCGACAATGGAGATGGAGCACAGTACAGTACGTTTGGGTCTGCCCAGCTTCCTGCCCCGCCAACGGATCCAACTCACCACCAGGTGGTGATCAGTTGACAGCTCTGCCCCTCTCTTCACCCGAGTGTCTGAGACATACGGCCGGAGATCAGATGAAACGACCACAAAATCGATCATCGACCTCCGGCTTAGGGTGCCCTGGTACCACGTGTACTGATGGACACCCTTAGGCTCGAACATGGTGTTCATCATGGACAAACTATGACTAGCACAGAAGTCCAACAACAGAACACCACTCGGATACAGATCAAGGGGGCTGTTCCTCCCAATCACGCCCCTCCAGGTATCACTATCATCGCCCACATGAGCGTTAAAGTCCCCTAGTACAACGACGGAGTCTCCAGTTGGAGCGCTTTCCAGCACCCCTCCCAGGGACTCCAAGAAGGCTCTGCACTGCTATTCGGCCCGTAGGCGCAAACAACAGTGAGAGACCTAACCCCGACCTGAAGGCGCAGGGAAACGACCCTCTCGTTTACCGGGGTGAACTCCAACACATGACGGCTAAGCTGGGGCGCTATGAGCAAGCCCACACCAGCCGGCCGCCTCTCACCGAAGGCGACTCCAGAGTAGTGGAGAGTCCACCCGCCATCGTGGAGTTGGGTTCCAGAGCCCGAGCTGCGCGTGGAGGTGAGCCCGACTATCTCTAGACAGTACCTCTCAACCTCCCGCACTAACTCCGGCTCCTTGCCCCCTAGTGAGGTGACATTCCATGTCCCAAGAGTCAGATTCTGTGTCCGAGGATTGGGCCATCGAGGCTCCTGCCTTCGACCACCGCCCATCCCACAAAGCACCGGCCCCTTATGGTCCCTCCTGCAGGTGGTGGGCCCATGGGAGGGTGGCCCCACGTCGCTCCTTTGGGAAAGAACCGGCCACCAGGCGCTCGCATACGAGCCCCAACCCCAGGCCTGGCTCCAGGGCGGGGCCCCGGCTGCGCCATACCGGGCGACGTCACAATTTTTATTGCTCTCCTGTCGATATGGGGTGTTGGACCGCGCTTTGTCTGGCCTGTCACCAAGGACCTTTTTGCCTTGGGAGACCCTACCAGGGGTATATAGCCCCCGACAACATAGCTTCTAGGATCATTCAGGCACTCAAACCCCTCCACCACGGTAAGGTGGCGATCCATGGGGGGTTCGTGGAAAATCAAATAATGAATAAATAAATATGAAATAATAAATAAAATTATTGTCTTAATTTGCTCACAGTAGTCTATTCACAACACGTCAGCCTCACTCGCTGTTGACTTCATTAAATCTTCTCTGATTATTATTTGGCAAGTAGTGCTCACTGCAGAGCTAAATAACCTTCCCTGGATGTAATGGGTGGACCTTAAAATAGTCAAGCTCCACCTCTAACTCCACCCATGTGTGATGTCCTACAGATAAAAATAGGCCTATTTATCAAGTAAACATCACTGATCATTAAAGAATGCATAAGTTAATTATAATGTTAACATCTTGAATTAATGATCAGTCAAAGCAATTCTTTACATAAGCATATAAGGGCTTATAAAGGTTGGGCTTAAAATGAAGGTTCCTGATTGAGTTTGTGTTTCTTTGCAGAAATCAAAGGATCCTGTGTATGCAAACATCGGCAACAAAAAACATCAGCAATGTTCAAATAAATGTTAGCGCTCATTCAGACCCCTGACTCACATGTTTTAGTTCACATTTATTCTCTTCAAAGATGTTTTTGTCTCTATTACAATATATACAGATAAATTGAACATTCACTTCAATGTATGAGAATGACTGGATGCTTCTGTGGTAAAATTACATTTCTCCATCTACCCATTAAGTGTAGTTTTTATTGGTCAAAATATGAATTAATCAAGTATAATCGATGTGAATATAGCAGTATTCTTCCATTATAGTTGACCTGTATGCACCATGGAATGTGCACACCTCTGCACTAAGGAAACATCTGGAAAAACATACCCCTTCTCTCTAGGAAGGAAACAAGTTATGCAACTAGCCTTAAAGGCAGGGTAAGCAAAAAGTGCCTTAGAAAACTGATTTGGGGCCAAGTAGCCAAATAAACTTGTAGCCAATCATCAGTAAGGGGCGTGTCTAATAATGTAGAGGAGATTGCATTCAGTGAACAGCCGAGCTGAGTGACAGGTAGATACAAAAAAAACAAACAAAAAAAAAAAAAACAAAGGAGGAAAGTATCTATAATCGATAATGCAAGTAGTAGGACTTGTATAAATATTGTTTCAGCTTTCCAGGTCTGGAGATCACTCAAGGAGCGATCAAACGCTGTTGCTGTGGTTCTTCTCAATTTGTGAGTGTCTACACCAGATGCCCTGCTGTGCCTCGCCAGCTAAAGTCTGCCAACAATGGACGTTTTTAAAAACATTTAAAATCTGTGTCAGCAAATCATAGATAGAAGGGGCGAGACCCTTTTGGGATAGGGGTGTGTTTATTTTGGTGATTTCAAAGATCAACAGTAGCCGCTTTTCCTCTGTCATGTCAAACGGTTCTCTTCTGGAATCAAAACCCAGGACTCGGGAGTGTTTCTTCACCACAAGAGGCTGAAGCCACCACACTAGTTAAATATGCTCATTTTGTTACTGTTTCTACTGGTGCTAAGCATCATCTTGATTTGTTGCTGTTAGGTTAAAGTGTAAATACACTCTCAACTACAAGCTGTCTGTCCACCTAACAGATCAAACCACGTGTCTGTAGAAAACCACTTTCAGTTTGACTCAGAAGATGAACTTTAGTAGCACTGGTACTGTGAAGCAGTTGTATCTGTGTGCATTGAAGTCATTTTAAAATCACTAGAGTTAAGCTTTACAACACTAGTATTCAGAGGTGAAATAAAAGAAAAATGTTTATACAATATCACATTAAAATTCAAATAGTCCCCATAAAGTAGATGAGCTACAGGTGAAGTTACCGTGATTGGTGAAAAAGGAGCAAAATGGTACAGAAGCTGTGACTCGGGTGGTATATTTTCAAAAGGTACTCAGTAGTAGGCTAGCATACACTTATATACATCTGTAACACTAAGATGCACCCTTGAGGTGTCAATAAGATCCCTTTTTAGGTGTCAAAGCTGTCATCGCCCCAGTTACAGCTTTTGTACAGTAACTTACAGAAAGCAAGCTAAAAGACAAAAATAAAGAATATTTCACCCACTAAGCACAGTTAAAGTTTTAATAACAGCCAGTCTATCAAGCAAATTCAACGTGTGAACTAGAAGGGTCAGACTCTGTTGTGGGAGGATTCACACATCGCCATTAATAGTTCTGCTGAGGGTTTAGCAGGCGGTTTTATTAGACAGACAATGAAGATAATGTTTCACATGTTTGTTTTCGTTTTTTGCTGGTGGAATCTGATTGGTAAGTTATAAAATCATTTTTAGGCCATGTTTAAGCCAAACTTAAATTCAGACTGTTTAACCATAAAACATTAAAGACAGATTAACTTTTATACTGCTATGTTACATTAACTTTGTTAAGGAAGATGTTGCATGACTCCAAATGTTGTTGCTCTTTTTGGATCCCTGTTTGCTTTGAGTTTGTCTAGACTTTATGTATTCATTTATTTAGTGTGTTTAAAATTGATATTTGTAAAAGTAATAATATATATATATATATATAAATTAAAAAAAATACAGTCAAAAAATGATTCCCCAACACTGTTGAGTTTATTTTTTAAACATATTTTAATTTAACACAATTATGTTTGGTTATCTATTTAAACAACTGTATTGTGTTGAAATTTGTTTTGTTTCAACTCAATATTTTATTTTTGAAAGAACACAAATGCTTTTACTAGGAAGGTAACTAGGACGTGGAACTAGGAATCCCCCCCCTCCTATGCTGTGCTAAGGATAGTAAATCTTGAAATAAAATTAAGGCTTGTTAATGTTTAATGCTCTTTTATGTTTGTATTTAAAAGACCTTCTGCTATGTTAGTGTTTTTGTGGGTTACCATTGTGGTAATGTGTAGAGCATGTGCTCATAGGGACCGGCTAATGCAACTCAAAGTTGATTAAATAATAATAATAATAATAATAATAATAATAATAATAATAATAATAATTTCCAGGCAATCAAAAGCACTGGAAAGTTTTTAGACTCTATGTAATTTCCATTTTACAGCCACGGTTTACAATTGATATTTCACACATAATTTGTTCTTTATCTGTGTCAAAGTAATGTTCATATGGCAGTGATTTACAGCTATAAGTTCATGCATTTAATTTATTCCTTATTGGTGAAATTCACCATAAATGCGTGGCTCTCACACATCTGTCTGTTCATATATTTCACCTATCAGTGTGTTTAGTGTTTCTGCTGCTGTTCTGGATGTTATAATCTGTAAATCTGTTTATCAGGTGTGTTTGGTGAGTCAGTGTCAGTGATGGAGGGAGATTCAGTCACTCTAAACACTGGTGTTACTGAAATACATGGAGATGATGATATACTGTGGAAATTTGGAGCTAATAAGTCTCTAATAGCAAAAATAAAGAAAAGAAACCAAACTCTATTCACATATAATGATAATGATGTGAGATTCAGAGACAGATTGAAGCTGGACAATCAAACTGGATCTCTGACCATCACGAACATCACAGCTCAACACGCTGGAGATTATGAATTAGAGATAATTGGAAGAAATAAATCATCAAAAACATTCAGCGTTTCTGTCAACGGTGAGTTTAGAGCAGGAACAGGAAATGTCTGTGTAAGAAAGAAATTCCACCAATTCTACAATCACAACACTGAAAATAAACTGACTGGTGTGCTCATATTTTTATTCTCTATTCTTTCCTATTTTGTCAGTTTGTCTGTCTGTTCCTGTCATCAGCACTAACTCTACAAATTGTTCGTCATCATCTCAGCAGAAGTGTTCATTGGTGTGTTCAGTGGTGAATGTGGGTCATGTGACTCTCTCCTGGTACAAAGGAAACAGTTTATTGTCCAGCATCAGTGTGTCTGATCTCAGCATCAGTCTCTCTCTACCTCTGGAGGTGGAATATCAGGAGAACAACATCTACAGCTGTGTGCTCAACAACACCATCACAAACCAGACCACACATCTGGACATCAGCAGACTCTGTCACACATGTTCAGGTACAGCAGAGCTGATATATATGGTTATTTACTGACCAGCTGTCTGTATTGTAGATGAGACTGATTTGGTCTCTTCCATGTCTTTCTTTTAAGCTCCTTCACATCCTCCAGTCTCAGTCTCTCTGATAGCTTCAATCTCTGCTGGATCTCTGTTGATTGTCGCTGTGGTTGGGATCTTCTGGATCTGCAAGAAATATAGAGAAACCGACAAAGAAGGCAAGTGTTACTTGCTTCTTTTAAAACATAGCAAATTATACTCTGAAAACATGCCCTAAATATTTTAGTAAACTGATTCTTTATTTAATAATAACAATGTATATAATATAATGTTATAATTAATATGCTTTATATTAATTGTTATTGTTTTTAACTATTTTTATATATCACACTCATGTCAAAACACATGTTTATTTGTATATAATGATACCGAACATCATTGTTGAAACAGTTGAGACTTCTACAGAAGAGGTCACTTACACTGAGCCGACATTCAACAGAACGAACACAGAGGAAACGGTGAGACATTTCATTGTTCCTTTGCTGAGAATCAGATCAGTCTGTGTGCTTGTGTTTTTGTCTGCCTAAATGAAAGTCATGAGAAAAAAATGTTCTGGTAAAACATAACTGTGACATAAAAAGTTACAAAAGTGAAATTATGACTTTAAAGATCATAATTATAGTATAAAAACTCAAAATTGTTATGCACTAGTAGCAATTGTGATTAAAACATAATTATAGGCTACCATATTATGATAATATACCTCACACACATCAGGGCTAAAAGCCTTATTTTACCTAGAAAACAAACAAACAAACAAAATAATCACATTTTATGACATTTTTTTTTATTATATCTGTACGTCACAAAGTGTCTACAGGAAGAGGATGATCATGTGGTTTATGCACCAATCGTGATGAGATGATCAAACGCCACTGTTTTTCCTACAAAACCAGGATGGTGTTTCCTTTTTCTCTACAAATCTCCTGCAGTGACTTGAGATTGTGAAAATCATCAGTCACATCAGACAATCACAGCAGGATCATCATAAAGGATTAAAAAAAAGATCATTACAATGGATTAATAAAAAAGTTATTTTAAAGCTTCAAAAGACTTTACTTTATATTACAAGTACCATTATGTTACTCTTTCAGCCCAATGAGGCAGTTTAATTTTTCTACTTTTAATGCTGAAAATGCACAACAGATGCAAACCACTTATTCATGTAACATTCTTGTTCTGTCTTAGTTCAGTTTTTCTGTGTTTCTGTATTTTTGGTTGGTTTTCTTTGTGTTTGGTTCCGCCTTCGTATTATTGTATCTTGTGATGTTTGTTGTCTTTCCCCATGTGCTCCATGACCTAGTTTTCGTTAGCGTTCATTGTCTCCCCTACTTAAGTTTCCCTCTGTTAGTCAGTGTTTGTCCGTCATTAACGTTACATGTGTTTTTGTGAATGCTCTTTGGAAGATTTTGGATACTACTCCACGTTTTGATTTATTATTAAAATACTTTTGTTTATTCTTACTTTTGCCTCCGCGATCTCCTTCGTCTCCATTAGACACAACGTTACAACTAAATTCATGGAGGTACTGTGGTATTGATTTTTCACACCTGAAAAGAAAATGTGGTTTGATCTGCTGATAGACAAACAGCTTGGAAACGAGAATTAACCTGCTGCTGGACTTCTGTGTTTGATGTCTGTTCACGAGTGTGAGAAAAGATGAGAAAACCTCTGTCAGCCATGTGTGGTTGAAGTGTTTTTTTTTTTTTTTTAATCTCTAATTCTTAGAAAGCTATAGACTTCTTCTCTACAGAGAAACCATATGAACTCACTAATGCTGTTAGACAAAAAGGACTCAAATAACGTGTTTTGTGACTGGGTCATGAAACAAATCCTTCAATATAAAAAAAAATAAAAAAACACTGTTCAACAACTTTTGAAATGTGTTTGTTTACCCATCAAGAAAATAATCCTTATTTTTCTGTGATATTGTGTTTTCACCTCCACCAACTCTATGTAAATGTCAAACATAGAATCTTTATTTATTTACACATTTCTACGTTGATCTTCAGCTGTATGCTATTGGTTGAATAGATAAATGGCACCATCTGCTGTTTTTTTTTTTTTTTTTTTTTTTTTTTTTGAAGATCATCAGTTAATACAGCATCAGTACTGTGAGCTTAACTGTAAACTGACTATTGTGTTACTGGTGTTCTGACATTATATTTCGACCTATCAGGATGTGCGTGTGAATCCTCTGATGCTATATTTGCATGGATTTAAGATGAGGATAAAGATATGGGCACTTCAGTTTAAAAGTCTTACCTCACATCAATTAGTACATATCTTTCTTAATTCGTACAACCTCATTTGTTCTAATTCATATGATGCTTGCTAAATTGTGCATATTTTACGAGTTGCCAATGGATATGACTTTGTACGAATGACCTACAGTACATCTAACCCCGCCCCTAAACGTACCCGTCACTGGAGACAAATCATACAAAAATCTGACTGGTGAGATTGTACAAATTCATACAACTTAGCCACCCCACGGAGGATCTTGAACAAATTAATGTACATCATACAAACTAGCATAGCGATTTTGCTTGTAATAAAGCACCCCAGTTGAAACCAAGCCTTCTTCCTGCAAAGCACCACTAATGCAGGGGCACAAAATCATATTTTTCAGACCTGTTAGCTGTATGTTCACAAGCTGGGTGCAGGGCATTAACATTCCAGGGGCCAGTTCCACAAACCAAGATTAGAGTATAAGCCAGGCTTATTTCAGTTAGCCTGACTTATTGTCAGTTAATTTGTATTAAAATAAGTCAGACTATCTGCCATAAGCCTGGCTTATTTGGTAAACTTGTTTTATGGAACAGGCCCCAGGTAAGTCAATACAATAAATAACAATACGTGTTTTCACAATAAACGTGTGAGTGGCAGTGTAAAAATTGATAATGATTCTATTACTTTTCTGACTTTCTAATAAAGGCAGTTTATTTTCATGTTTCTATAAAGTTTAAAGCTGTTCATAGTAGCAGGACACCAAGAAACTTTTGCCTCTACTAACTAAACACACAAGCTGTCTCATAGCTAAAATATTTTGTACTGTTTGTACTATTTGAAGCTCAGTGTACTGTAAACACTAAGTTACTGAAACACTGAAAAAACTGCAAGTCCACTGAGGTGTAAGCCAGGACTATAAGCATACGGTCCAGCAGGATGTTCTCGGCTCAGTAACTGGCTGCCCTTTATAGTGGTATCTGAAGCATTCAATGAGCTGCTCTGAGGTGCGTTTGCCAAAAGCATAGCTAGCCTTCTATGGTCACAAGCTCCGTCGTTACCAGCATAGTTCAAATATTCTGTGTTTCCCGAAAACGTAGTTCAAAAGAATGTTCACAGTCAACGTCACAAACGTGTTTAGAACTACAGCACTGGACCTGTGGTTAGAAGCATAGTTTCTTAAGAAAGATATACTGTATGAGCTTTAATAAATGCTCTTGGGCACAAGAAGCAAACTAACATGCATAACTATCTTTATCTTAAATTCTATCCACGTATAAAATGTGTTTTTAATTATGTATTTTTGCACGTCCATTCTGTTTTTGAAAAGTGTGCATAAATAGTCAAGGGAACCCTGGAGTATGATGTAAGAGGGAACCCGCGATGATTCAGAGATCAAATAAACCATAATGACAGTGAACAAAAATAGTTAATTAGTCAATATGTGCCATGTTTAATAGAGCAGCATCTTGGAGATCAGTTAGGATAGCATAAGTTATTCCTCCACCACATGTGTGTGATGTTGTTAACATTGGCCATATGTTGTTGAACGAATGTGGTTTAAACGACGGAGATGTGATCGTGTTTGGGAAACAGTCATGTGTAGCTAGTTCATTTTTAAAACGATGCATCGTACGATGGTGGTTAATCAGCGAGTTACATCGCTGTTCGGAAACGCACCCCTGATTGTTTGACAATTTCTTAATTTTCTGGACCTTGACAGCGTTATTTACTAGTCAGTCAAAGGGACAGTCAAAAACCTCCTGGTTTTCATCCAAAATATCTTAAATTGTGTTCTGAAAACAAATTAAGCTGATTAAGTGATTGATGACAAAATTTTCATTTTGGGGTGGAGTTAGCCTTTACACACAGCGTAATTAACCAATAATAAAACCAGAGGAACTGAAGTCCACAAACAATGGGCAATGACCCAGGAGGAGTACCCTCTAGTACACGTGCCATGGGTATTCCAGCAGATATCTGTGATTTTATGAGAGGTGTTCTATGTAAAAAAAATAATAATAATGTTGCCCCAAACTAAGCCTGCCAGAGGCGACAGTGGCAAGGAACCAAAACCCCATCCGTGAAAGAATGGAAAAAAAAAAAGTTGGGGCCAGTTCTCCTCCGGGCGGACACCCAGCACCTATTTTCCAGTCCAAAAACATGTCAAATAAGATTTTATTTCATTCTCGGGCTGGAGCATATTTGGAACCTTATATCACAAACAGGTCAGATCTTGCGTGAAATTCTTTGTGTGAATCACTGAATTCAGAAAGTCACATGCTACATCATGAGGGACGAAGACAACAGGGTATTACTAAAATTAATAAAATACAAAGACCCTCCATTTTCCTTTACACACATTTCTCCAATTCTCCAAATTCTTTGATGATGTTATGCACTGACAATTTTTTGTACACACTATCTAACAGGTTGGAGAGCTTCTGACCATCTTTACTTCTGCGAGACTCTGCCTCACGAGAAATCCATTTTGTATATAACCATGTTATTTATCTGATATCTGATAAAGGAAAACTCCACTTTTTTAGAAATACGGCCATTCTTCAACTGTGATATCAGTTATGTCAATGATGTCATGCAGCACCTGGAAAATAGGCCCCAGCTTGGAAGATACGCTACCTGTGCAAGTGAAAATCAAGTACTTTGGGCATTTTAAGCAGCATGAGCCCTGGTTATATTTGTAATAGACAGCTGCAATTTTCTATTCTAACAAACAAGTTTATGAAAATAAAAGTGTCGATACCAGTTAAATTGCACAATAAACAAATTTTGTTCTCAGCACGCAACATAACTACAGAAGAGTAAATAGGAAAATGTTTGAAACACTTTGGTCGGTTTTAAACGTGATGCTACTGGTCTAATTGGATTCAATGATCTATGCTAAGCTATGCTAAAGTGCTTTTGCCAGATCTGGAGATCGGCTGAATAGATTATAATGCAGTAACCTAAAACTTAACTTATTACCTCTCGGGGAGCTGGAGAATGAGTGAAAATATTTAACACACACAAAAAAACTAACAAATAAACTTTCAGGAAGCTTCATTTTCAGACGTTTTCCCAGAATCAATATTGGAGTTTCCCTCTGGACTGCAGTGCCTCAGCCTAACATAATGTAAACGCATTTTGCATTGACCAGTAGCTTACTTCATCAATATTAAGTGTCTGGAGTCAGTGTACATATAATAGAGCGCCATCTAGTGTACTAACAATATACCTTTACAAGATTAACTCCACCATCTGGTATAAAATATGAACCTGTATGATACAAACATCTCAGGAATCATTTAAATATTTTTATTTACTTTATTTTAGTTTATCTTTATTTTGCTTAAACAAGACACTTGATTAAGGAACTCAAGCAAAGAGGGACTGTTAGGTTTTATGACTAAAGGGATGTAAAAAAAAAAGGAAAAAAATAAGAACTGCTAGAAATTTGCAATATTCAAAAATTACAAGTGATGCTTTCTCTCTCTCTCTCTCTCTCTCTCTCTCTTTTTTTGCTTTCTTTGTTTAAACAGTAAAGACCCTTCAGGTCCATTAAAGACCACAAGGCAGGGCACTGATAGGATCCATCCACTAGAGGGCACCCGCATCCATCACACCTCCCTTGGACTCCCACACCTGTTCTCATTCTGTAATCACACCCACAGCTGCTGGTCATTATCCACTCCCTCACTCATCATAAACATGATATATTCAAAGTCTTGAATTGCCTTGCTGTCAATTCTAAGCATTATATTCCTGTTTACTTGTTTCTGACCTCAGATTGTTTTCTCGTCTTGTGATTGTTCGCCACCTGACCTGTGCCTTGTTTACTGATTCTGCTTATACCTAGCCCTCATTGTACCTGTTTGCCCATTCTGACTCGGCTTGTACGACATCTCTTAATAAAGGCTACATATAGATCCATATCACAATATGAAACATGATGCCACCATAATAGCATCACATAGCAAGCAAGTAGACAGTGATTCTCTATATTATTATTATGCTGTACTATTTTTCACTGTGTAATAGATGCCTTTAAAGAAAAAAAAAAAGATTTATTTTTCCTTTTTTAAGAAATCTTTTAATTTCATCACATCTGTTACAGCATTTTAAACAACACTTGACATAATAACAAAATTATTGTAATAAATTAATTAAAGATACACTGATGAACAAGCATTTCTTATTTGCCTGTAAAGCTGTTCTGTGTAGGAGAGAGACGACTGTGAGGTTCATGAGGACAGGAAGAAAGCTTCAGCTACAAACTGAACACACATCAAAATGGCCATTCTCTTACATGTCTACTCAACCAGATCACACCATAATTATGAAGAAAAATAGACCACAGCAGTTTCAGTTTGACTCAGATGCTGAGCGGCTTGTGTCACACTTAAGACTGCCAATGAGAGACGGCAGATAATCTTTCAAACAAAATGTAAGGTTAAAGAAATCATTTTAAAAGCTGTAACATTTCATTTATGACATTACATTTAGGATGACTAATCTAATTTTACAATCTCCTACTTTCTCATATTTGACACAGTCAAAAACACTTTTTTTGTTTTTTTTTTTAGAAACCATCAATTTAAAAAAATAAATAAATACATAAATAAATAACATACAAATAAAAACAGTGTGTGTGCGTCAAAAAAAAAAAAAAAAAAAAAAAAAATTATAAAACA
>JAUMHP010000079.1:870145-893775 GCA_032361065.1 Enteromius trimaculatus | reverse complement strand
ACGAGTGAGGTCGTACGAATTGGCACAAATTTGGCACCTCGTACGAATATGTACGAATTGCTCGTGAGACTGTGTTGCTTATTCAGATAACAAAGAGAGATTAGCACATCTATTATAAACGACGCAGAACAGAAGACAGATGAAACTGAGGGCTTATATAAACATTTGGAATAGATAACAAAACGCAAGACATCTCCATAATGTAATCAGTCCCCACACAGACAAATGAACAGACAAACAGAATCAAACAAGTTTCTAGAAACCATACACATTACACAAGTAAATAACATTAACATATAATAGGCTACCTGTTTTTAGGATTGCTTCCCCCATCACAGGCTCCAATATTCCAAATGAATCTCGATGGAGAAAATCTCAAGAACAAATAAACATTTAATTAAAAACCAAAGCCCCATAACATGGCTCATCTTAGAGCTGGAATCAGGAATTGCTGAATTTACATATTAATTCCACTTTAACAGTAAATGTGCTCTTCAAGAAATTATCTGTATACTGTATGCAAGTTAATATGCAGGATAAGACTAAAACAAAACAAAACAAAAAACACTAAACACATTTAGTATACAAGTCTTGTTTTTAAACATAATGACTCACCCTGAACAGAAATCGTAAAGGTCTCACTGTATCTGCTGCTGTTGATCTTTAGCTCATAATCTCCAGAGTCTGTGTTTCTGGTGTTTGTGATGGTCAGAGATCCAGTCTGATGGTCCAGCTTCAATCTCTTTCTGAATCTCTCATTACCATCATTACACTGAACATCTGTACAGATATAACTGAGATCTCCAGTGATTTGAGCGATGCAAATGTCATTAAAATACCACCTTATCCTTTCTTGTTCTTTAGTTTTTAAACCAGTTTGTAGAGTGACTGAATTTCCCTTCTTCACAGGCATTATCAGTCCTGTAACAATATGGACATAATCTAAAGAAGAAATGAACAGAAATTAAATGAAAATTATGTACATAAAGAGGGTATGATAACGTTTTTCTCCGGATAATTAAGAATGTAAGTAAAAAAATATGGATGGATTCACATGCAGTCACTCATTAAACAAACATAAACGAGGCTCTTTGTTTAATCTTTAACAACTGAGGGGTCATTTGTTCAAAAAACTGGAACAGAATGATCTGCATTTGGAAATTTCATTTTTTGTTATCATGCAAATCATGATAACAAATAGTGTTCTACGGAGCATCTAAAAAGACATGGTGATGCAAAGTCAATACAAGAAACTGAATGGGCTCAATCATTACTATTTTTGACTGGTTCCTGGAAAGCAAAATATGGGATTTACAAATCCAGAACATTATGATCCAGCAGGCCCATGGACTTTATAGAGACTCCATTCTCATCACTAAATGATACTCACTAATGATAGTAACCCTAAAGCCCCTTATGATGATGAATCTGCTGCTGCTGATCTCTAGTTGATAAAGTCCTGAGTCTGTAGTTCTGGTGTTTGTGATGGTCAGAGATCCAGACTGATCCAGTTCTAGCCTGTCTCTGAATTTCGCAACACACTGAACATCTCTACAGACATTACTCCGGTCTCCAGTGATTTCAGCAATGCGATTGTCATTGAAATACCAAGTCATGAAATAATTGTTTTTCTTTACACCAGAATCTAAAGTAACAGATGTTCCCTCCATCGCTGACTTTCTCTTCATTTCATCTCTTTTAGCAGCAGAAACACCTGAAACACAAACCAACAGATGCTGAAAACAAACTTCACAACATGAGAGAACAATGATTTTCATGCTTGACTTTCAGTCTGAATTTTTTTTTTATTCATCACATTTAATAAAAAATCTGTATGAAATAACAGATGCATTTACACAATGAAAGGTGTATAATGAGTATGATGATTTGTGAATGTTTTGGCAAATAACATCATTTCGAGAGGATCGCTGAACGAGTAATCATACTCAGCTGGCAGCCCGTTACGTAATCATCCCTTGTTCATTTGCACCCAATCAAATAATTTCCCTTCACTATATATTCTCCCAGCTTTCATTTCCCCGCTTCCCGCTTTTGTGCATTCTTCGAAATCGCACGACCGAAAACACATCTCCGCTGCCTTCCTCTACGAGGACCAGATTCCTCAGCCTGCCTTACAACAACCTGCTACCGCTCTAGCTCAACACTCAGCCGGTCTGAACCTCTAAGAGAGACCGCGGCTTTCCTAATCGAGGCCTTGCCCGCGCGTTCTCAGATCCCTTTCATCGCGCTTTCATCTGCCAAAGATATTCAAGTGAAAGAATCCTCATTACTTACCACTCGCCAGCCCTCCACTATTTTTCTCAGCCCGGAAGCAACAAAGTCCAGTGTTGCAACTTCCCCATCACAAACAAGCAAAGCAAGATAGCGTGGAACCGACCGGCACCACCGGATGACGTCGTCATACGCAAGCTCCGTCGGCGCCGCCGGATGACGTCATATGCAAGCTGCGCACCCATGACGCCAGCACGGCATTTCCTTTCACTTCTCCTCGGTCGCATAAGTTTATGTTTTGCAAAAAACATGGTTTCGAGAGGATTGTGAACGCAGTAATCACCACGGATGGTAGCCGATTTCCTAATCAAGCATACCCAATCAAATTCACCTCCATTTACTATAAAATATCCCAGCTTCCATGTTTCCACATCTCGCTTTGATCACACCCCTCCTCTTCTCCTTCTCCACCTTCTACCTCTTCTCCCTCGTCAGGGAGGCAGACGGTGAACGAGCCAAACGCCGAACCCTCACACTCACCCTCGCTAAGGTTCTATTCCCTAGGGTTCGGAGTCCACCGTTTTCCCGGCTCGCTCCCCAGACAGCTGGCCAAATTTGCGCTATATTTATATATTCCATTATATTACCAGGAAACGAGAACTCTTGAAACGTATTCCATGCTCCCATTCACCCATTTTTAGGTCCATTGATTTATTTTAGTCATTGAATTTATTTTAGTCATTGATTTATTTAGCCTTTCGTTCCTTCCCCTCCCCTATAAACTACCTTCCCTTTCCCCTTAAGCCAGCCGGCTTCCCTCCATCCAGCCCTATCCAACCTCCAGCCGGTGTATCCCTGCCTCAGCCGAGCCTTCCTGCCGCCAATCCCCACCCATTCCTCCAACCAGAGGTTCCCTGCCTCAGCCTAGTCTTTCTGCCGCCAGTCCCTAGCCATTCCTCCAGCCGGGGGTTCCCTGCCTCAATATAAAATTCCTCCCACCTCAGCCGAGGTTAAATACTTCCAGCCACTCCGTTAATTTATTTTCCCCGTTTTGCCATGGATGGGGTTTTGGTTCCTTTACCGCTGTCGGCTTGCTTAGTTGGGGACACCTGATTTCCAGTGATCATCGTCGTCTTGACTACAGAGACCGTCTCTGCATTGATAAAAGTTTAATCTCTTAATCATCTTACATTACCATCACTCTATTTTGTCTACTATTCTCAGTCGTCCAGCATCCTCTCTCATAGCATTTTTTGGGCGCTTAAATTTGGCTGCTGTCCTTTCAAGCTTTTTTGGGGGGCAGACGGTGAACGAGCCAAACGCTGAACTCTTGCCCACGCTAGGGTTCTATCCATTAGGGTTCGGAGTTCGCCGTTCTCCCGGCTCACTCCCCAGACAGCTTGCCAATTTTGCTTATTATTCATTATGAGGAAAGCGTGAACTCTTGAAGTATGATGAGAAACCGACATCTTCACCAGAAGAAAAAAAAAAAAACACTGATAACTAACAACTCAGTGGGGGAAAAAAATAAATAAATAAATAAAAATCAAATTGACTAAAAACACCTCAATGTTGATGCAAAAATGATCACGAAACACATTAATATGATTGAAATAAACTTGCTTTTAAACATAATGACTCACCTTGAACAACAACAGTGAAGAGAACACCATTGACGCTGTTGTTGATGTTAAGCTGATAAAGTCCAGAGTCTGTGGTTCTAGTGTTCATGATGGTCAAAGATCCAGTCTGTTGATCCAGGTCCAGTCTGTTTCTGAATCTCTCAGTATCTTCATTACAAAAAACATCTGTACAGAAAAAGCTGAGATCTCCATTGATTTGAGCGATGTGAGTGTCATTAAAATACCATCTAATTTTTTCTTGTTGTGTTGTTTCAACATCACTGTTTAGAGTGACTGAATCTCCCTCCATCACAAACACAGATACTCCACCTGTATCAATGCTAAAGAAACCTGGAGAGGAAATGTACAGTTATTATAAGCCAAACATAAATATACAACAGGTGAATAATGTAAAAATGTTTTTCTTCAGATTATTAAGATTGGGAGCAGAGAAATGTGTTTGTATTCATAATAAAAACATCACATCAGACATACATGGATAATCTTATACAGCACAACAATTTGCACTCAGTTTGTGTGAGTAGATTATATCCTGTATATTTGGGTAAAGAATACCTACATTTAACAGCTATGAACTAAAAAAGGTCTACTTAAAGTCTACTTAATATGTTTTAATACATTACTCCACTAATTACTGATTACAACTGAGAAATATTAACTCTATTGTAGTAGGCAACAGTTAGTTTACTAAATTACTATTCTAAAAAATTACCCAATAGGAAAAATTTTAAACACACATAAAACCTCTTAAAAGTTTTCCAAATAAACACTCAACACACAATAACACTCTCCATCCGGTTGAGAATCAATTCATGTTCCCTTAATAAATGTAAATAATGTTAATAAAAACTTTAATTAAATTTGTTAGGCTATTCTATAAAGTGTATCTTCAGAAGACTTAGATTAAACCGAAAAATGTTTTTTTTTTCTTGATGAACTTCTTGGATAAAAAACTTTTTATCGGACAAAACTTTTTTTCATTTTGTGCATTGAAGACAAACCAAAACCTTAGAATAGTAAATGAGGACAGAAATGTCACTTTTATGAGTGAATTATCTAAATGCTATAATACCTAACAAAATAAACATACATGTTTTAAACTGGATTGGTTGCAACTAGATTGGGTGATCAGCTGAATCACAGTGACTGATAATGGAAATGAAACAATGACATCAAGGCAACATTTTGTGTAAAATTATTTCTTAAATCAATCATTTAACAACATACCTGACCTTCTCCTCTTGGACCTCTTCATGGTCTTCCTGAAGAGACCCAATGAGGCAACAGACAACTGAACCCAATTTTTCCTCAATGATCTGGAACTGAAGAAGAAAAAATTTTGGACGTTTAGAATTTACTAAAGGTTTCCATGTCGTAATATCACTAAAACACATAACTCAAATTGAATTGGCACAAGATATATCAAACCCAAAACAAACTGATGTTTTTAAGATCAGATAAAAAAAATATGAAAGTGAGTTAAGTCAACATAATTCTATCTTTTGCTTTTTGATGGTTTCACAACAGCACATTATTATGTGCATGATTAACAATAATCGCTATACGTTACATGACTCATTCTATAACTGTGGGTACATTTAGTGTCCCCATCTGTCAAAGTCAACTGAGCCACTCCCCTTCATCCTGGTATAAAGAGGTGACAGGTGCAACCACTCAACAGATTTGCTGATGACCCGAGAACGAGTCCCAGCTCTCAGCGATGGTTCAAGGTCAAGGGGACATAACGTCTCCATTTCTTCCATCAGGGAATGAGGGTCACAGAAGTATCCTGTTTGTCAGTCACAACAAATGTTGACAAGCGGTGCCTGTCACACAAATGTTATGCAAAGGTCATAACCATCCCGTCACCCCCGAAGCAGATTTGCTGACTTTGATACCTGTAGGTGCCAGAGTGAGTACACTGCTGCCGGAAAGGCCAAAATTGTTGTTCCTGAAGAAGCAATTTTTGTACTTCCTGAAGAGACCTTCTACAAGAGGGGCTGCAACCTCTTGTATTTGTTGTATAGTATGGCTAGACAATGGGGAAGCATATGATCTTGTCTCTAAGGTCCTATCCAGGGAAAGAGAGGAACTGGACTGGCAGTAGAGATGGACAGAGTACTCTGTCAAGGGAAGACACGGGTTTACCAAGGGAAACCTTACCATGGAGGATACATATGGGATTACTCACAGGGAATCAACTATATGGACATCTAGCCCAGAACAGGGGCTGACCGGACCCCGGGTCTGCACACTGATTCTGAGCCTGGCGTCAACTGCTCTGCCCAGGCTGACTGCCGAGGATGCTGTAGGAAGCTCTACTAGGGTTCGGCACCTGGGGAACTTACTGGAAGAGTAAACAGCTCTCGCATCCCCTGTTTGGGGGAATGGTGAACAAGCGTGACACTGGCTAGTTCTCCCTGCCAATTAGCTGTTACCCAACACATGGAAAGAAACTGGCTTAACGCGAAGACTGTAGTATCTCGCGAAGGTTTTCGGTGTCGCCCAGCCTGCGGCTCTGTAAATGTCTGCCAGAAAGGCGCCATGGGCCAACACAAAGGAGGAGATCATGCTCTGAGTGGAGTGGGCTCTCACCCCTAGGGGGCACGGCTCACCTTGGGCCTGGTACCTTGGGCCTGGTAAGCCAAGTTGATGGCATCCACAATCCAGTGGGCCAACCTCTGCTAACCTCCATGGCAGACAAAGCTGAGCCCTGCTCAGAGCTTCTAAAGCTCCGGGTGCGGTCCACGTATATGCATAATGCAGGCTTACTGGGGGAAAAGCATACTTGAGTAGACCCAGAGGCCAGCTGCCATCAGCTCAGGATCAGATTCAGTGGTGGCTGCAGCACCCGAAGGGCAAACAATTTTCTATTTTTACTTGCATTTGGAGGTGCCATTATTGTACAGTGTTCTCTGCTTTCAAATCTTATTTGACCAACCACGAATTCTAACAGTCAAACTGTCACAATTCCGCTTTGTAGAGACAACAACATAACACAAAAGCGCACCAATAGAAATCTTTTTGTAGATCTTAGCATTAAACAATTAGCATTTGCATTAATTATGATGTCAACATGTTTTAAATAAAACCTACCTGTAGTTCGGCACATCGCCGTCCCGGCAAATCCCACGATTCCCTCCTGGACGTTGATGCATGCGCACATTGAGGTGCCACAGCTAATATTTTGGGGTATAAACTTAATCTTTAAGTGTTGCAGATATTACTTGAAAGGTCCCGTTGACTGGCCCAGATGCTGCGTGTCTTTTCTTGCGCTTCTGTAAAACACTTAATTTATTAAAGTTTTGAATTTTAATTAACCTTCGACTTCTACCTCGTTTGAATCTGACTCTAATTTTAGGTTCTCTGAGATTAAAATTATAATACTAAATTTAGGTGCTGATCTTGAATTTAGTTATCTTAATTTAGGCTAGCTATGTACACCCCGGGGTAGAGATTTGACATCTGGTAGGGACTTTATTAGGGGGCAGACCTTTCATCAGTGGAACAGAGTTTTCCTCAGATTTGAAATCTTTATTATTGGTCTATTCCACTGATGTGGGAGTAAGATCACATTTCCAACCGCAATGAGACCATAAAATTGATACTAAAGGTGAATAGGTTATGATTGTGAAATCTGAAGATATCATTGTGCACATTTCTCCTAACACTTCTGAGCCCCTTTGAGTGACCTGAGCTGCAAGCCCAGAGGGAAGGAAGGGGGCAGGAAAAGCAAATGGTCTTCTTCCAAATATTTCTCTCAGATTAGGAAGTGGATTGTTTTATTGCCTAGCCTGTACTGCGAGAACCTACTGAGTTTTGACTTCACAAGGAAATCAAAGCACCCTTCCAACCCTTACATACTGTAAACAAATATGTAGTGTAGGTAGAATTAACCCATTATTATATATTTTACTTGCTAACTAATATAGTTGAGTAAAATAGAACTGATTTTCATGGGTTATTATACCCTCACCCGAGTACTAATTCCCCCCGGACTGCATTTCCCATAAGTCCCCGTACCTAGGGCTAATCACCAGCCTAGGTGTTCCTCATTACCCTCCTCTTTATAAACCGAGCTCCTGGACTGGTCAGATACAAAGTCTTGTTTGCCAAACTGTCAGATTATGTCAGTTTTAATTTATCACTTAAGCTAAACAGTTAATACAGTTTTGGTGTTAAATGCCATGTGAAACATCATTGGAGCACATCAGTACAAGCAGCAGTGCAGAACTCACATAAACCAATCATCTCTTCCTCTTTACGTTTAGTTATCGCAGAACAGAAGTCGTTAGTAGTTATCGCATTGAAAGAAACAAAACATCTCATCTCATACAATCGTAAATGTCTGAGTAAATCAGTGACTAACATTGTGTTTTTTTGGGATCTTTTTTATCTGCATGTTTAAAAATGAAGACTAAAATCATCTGCAATTACATCCTGAGGAATCCCAAACATCTACCTCAGTGAAGACAGTGCATGTCAACCAGCTTTTTTACATTATAAATGTCTTATGGATATATTTACATTGATAGTTACATTAATTTTCTTAATGGCATCACGGTCTCGTGCCCATGTGTGTAACGTATCTGTAACGATGAACTCAGGCAGAGAGAGAATCCAATTGCAAACATAAACTTCAATCCCAAAGAGAGCAAAGTACTCAGACAATCTAAGTCAGAGGAACCAGGAACATACCAGTTCAACATGTAACGACTAGCAAACACAAGAGAAAAGCACATCACTTAAATACACTCAGACAATCAGACCTAACAAGGTAACAAGAGTGAGAGTACAGTAGTCATAGAAACAGACTATGGGTGACTAAGGGTGACTATGGAAACAAACAAGCTGAGAAACGGAGAAAAAAGCAACTAAACTCAGGAAGTGAAGACAATGGCGCAAAGCAACACTTCAACATAAAAGTCCAGGGACAAACGCAGACCAATCATGAAACTATCTGTTAGTGGAGGTAGCTAGAAACTGAGTCAGATAGACAGCAATTTGAATAAGACAACCTGCGAGCCATATGCAGAGTTGAAGACAGTGCTTTACATGTCTTAGACATTTTAACCAAAGTACGTCCCAATTTGCGAGAAAAGGGGACCCGATGTCCCATTTAAATCCACAAATTCTAACTAGAATATGTGTTATTGTAATATTTGTTTACATTCTGTGAACTGAAATACAATAAAGAGAAAAAAACATATCTGAATGCCACTGCAAAAACACAACTATATACATTAATGAGGTGATTTAAATGTACACAACTTGCTTTTAAACATGACTCACCATGTACAACTACCATGAAGGTCTTGTTACTGAAGCTGCCACCACTGCTGCTCTGTTGATGATAATATCCTGAATCTGTGGTTCTGGTTTTCACGATGGTCAGAGATCCAGTCTGATGATCCAGCTTCAATCTGTCTCTGAACCTCTCATCTCCATCTTCACACTGAACATCTGTACAGATCTTACTGTGATCTTCAGTGATTTGTGCAATGAGAATGCCATAAAAATACCACCTAACATAATATTCTTGGTTTGTTTCATAATCAGTGTATAAAGTGACTGGATCTCCCTCCATCACTGACACTGTCAGCCCATCTGTATTAATACTGAAAAAACCTAAAAAGAAAAGAAAAGAAATGTTAAGTGTAGAACAACAACACAGGAAAGTGCAGTGAAAACAACAACAAAAAGTGTTTTTATCCAGATGATAGAGATTGTTATAACAAATTGCTACACCTGAGCATTTACACAACATTCTCATCACTATATGATACTCACTACATATAACAGCAGTAAAACTCTTTAGGATGCTGATTCTGCTGCTGTTGCTGCTGATGTGTAATTTATAGAGTCCGGAGTCTGTGGATCTGCTGTTCATGATCGTCAGAGATCCAGTCTGATGATCCAGCTCCAGTCGGTCTCTGAATCTGTCTTTATAAAGATCATCTGTGCAGATCTTACTCTGATCTCCAGTGATTACAGCAATACGACTGTCATAAAAATACCACGTCATGAAATAATTTTGAGTTTTTATCACACCAGAATCTAAAATAACAGATTCTCCCTCTCTCACTGACTTTCTCTTCATTTCAGCTTGTTCAGAAACACCTGAAACACAAACCAACAGCTGGAAGATTATTTTAAAGAAAAAGAACAAATAATCTCTAAATTAAACCATCCAGCTACCTGTATTAATGTGTGTGTCAGTAAAAGCAACTACTAAACTGTCTGGAAAATGTTTTATATGTGCTGTTTATCAAGAAACATAGAGTAGAAAACAGCTGTGTATCAGATTATATGTATTTATAAGGGGAATAGGCTGACACCTTTGATTGAACTGTATTTATATTTTATATTTTGCTTTATTTACTTTATGTTGGAGTTTAAAATTACTTATAACTTATTAATGTTATATTAATCACAAGCAATTGCCTACAATTGCAATAATATTATGCCTGAAAGTCTTCTGTTCAAGTAGTACTGTAAGTATGAATGGCATGATTTAGTACAGACTGACTTACTTTAACTAACCTGAGAATAAAATAAATAAATATACAAATAAAATATATGTTAAAGGTAAACCAAACATGAGATAACTGGATTGTTCATTCTCCCTCAACTTTCAGTCTGAAAAGCATCATTTGTCCACACAAAGTGATTACAAAGATATTCTGAATCCAAAAATAAATGAGTATGTAATAGATGCATTTAAACAGATGAGAAACTGACATCTTCACTAGAACATAACAGATAAACAATAGAAAAACAAATGTCAATCATACTGAAATGTGTTATACGTAAATAATACGAAAACATTGAATGCCACTGTATAAATATCTCTAAACACATGAATGATGTGCTTTAATAACTTAACTTGATTTTAAGCATAGTGACTTACAGTTTACATAAACAGTCATGATCTTTGCACTGTTTCTGCTGTTGCTCGTGATTAGCAAATCATAAAGTCCAGAGTCTGTGGTTCTGATGTTTGTGATGGTCAGAGATCCAGTCTGATGATCCAGCTTCAGTCTGTCTCTGAATCTCTCATCACCATCATTACACTGAACATCTGTACAGATAAAACTGAGATCTCCAGTGATTTCAGTGATGATAGTCCCATTAAAATACCATCTAATTTTGTCTTGTTGAGTTATTTCAACATCATTATGCAGAGTGACTGAATCTCCCTCCATCACTGCCATGTTATCTGTACCAACACCTGAAAATGCTGAAGAAAAACAAAACAAAAATAAATAACAGTTAATTATATGCCAAAACTAATATACAACAGAAAATTTAATGTTATATCCAAACCCCGCAATTCAGAATAACTTCAGAAGTCGCTTTAATTATCCAAGAGAAAAAAATGCTATAATTGTAAGCAGGCAGAGAGAGCAAAACAAACAAAAAACAGTATAGTCACATGACAGAAAGTGCTGTGAAATGTTTTTCGACAGATGATAAAAATTGTAGGAAGAGAAATTGTTTTCGCCTGAAGCACCACCCTCCATCTATCTCCCAATCATGAAGTCAGTAGTGTTTCAGGCATCCAGGTTGCCTGGTCTTCATTAAAGTGACGCGACTGCACTTTAAAATGTCTAACATTTTGAGTACGAAACTTAAAAGATCTCGCTATTAATCCAAAAAACTGTGTTACAAAGTGTGAAATAAGACAAGGGTTTGCATTGGAGAAGCATTTGAACGATGGAGACGGATAAAAGCAGCTTATCTGGCAACCTCTAGTCAACGGGTACAGGGAGGGGAGACACCTCTCAACAGTATTTCGAAAGTGATTGCAGTACAAGTTTTGGGCATGTCTTACATATGGATCCTTTAATATGAACATTGTCATATTGTCAAGTGCACATACGACGATGACTTTTTATACACTGTGAACCTCGGCGCTAGAGAGCACGACACAACAGCAGGTTGAAGTGAACACAACGTGATGTACAACTCATCCACTCGGGGCATGGGATAGCCGGCTTCTGGATGGCTCGATAACCCCCAGTTTAAGCATTAGTTTTACCTTCTCCTCAACAGCTTGCCGACGGGCTTCAGGGATTCGGTAGGGCCGCTGCCGAACGATGACTCCTGGATCCGTGATGAAGTCATGCTGCAAGACTTCTGTGCGGCCCGGGGTCTCCAAGAACACATCCTGGAACTGACTGACCAGGTGCCTCAGCCCTGCTTTCTGGGCGGCCGAAAGGTGGGGTTCCAAGCACATTGGGTCTCATCAGGGTGATGCTGCTTTCCGAATCTAGCACAGCCTTGTATACTCGTCCTCTCACTTCAACTGTAACCCGGGGTGTCATTCATGGAACCTCACTGTGTACAGCGAAGCCTGCCATCCACTTCTTGGTCGCCGGTGCTGGTGGATCTGTAGGCATTGGCTCATCCCGGGGACTCAACGGCCTGTGCACTGCGCGCTGGGTGCCCTCCGGCTGGGTGCTTCACCGTGTCCCCGGTGAAAGACAGCGTCCACCAACTCAATCGCCTCCACCAACTCGGTGATAGTGCTGGGTCCCCGCATGCCAGCGGCTTGCTGCATGGATTGAGGTAGCGTTCTCAGCATTTTATCCACCACAACCCTTTCGACGACCTGACTCGCCATCAGCCAGTGTTCGGCCAGTCATAGTAACTCCGTTGTCTGGGTGCGTGCTGGCAACCGCACTTTGAACTCTTGAGTTGAGCCGCAGTGGTGGATGACAACCCCAGGTGTGCGAGAATCTTTGTTTTGAGGTGATCATAACTGCATTTGAGTTAAAGGCAAGGAAAAATATGCTCTCTGAGCTTAACCTGATCATAGGGGTGCCAGCATCGTCGCCCAGGAATCTCGCGGCAATCCTTCCGTTGCTGAATTGCGAAGTCTTGATCTGCAACTGCTATCATTTCTGAGCGTTTCCCGTGTTTGACCTTGGACTGTTTATCTGTTAATTGTTTGATTGCCACCTGCCTTAATTCTATGCCCGTGTACCTCGACCTTTATTCTGATCAGTCTCCATTGCTTTGTTTGCTGTTGTTTGACCCTGCCTGCGAACCACAAATTAAAAAAACGCATATGGATCCGCAAGCCTACGACTCAGTTGTTACAGAAGACTTTGCCGCAACAGGATCCAGCAGTGTTCTAAGAGGACTGAGTCAGTGAAGGATTTATTTGAACAGCTGCTCGGATTAAGACAAGGTAGACTGTCTATTAAGGATTATGTCACACAATTCTACGAGCTGTGTTACAGGGTGCCGTATGATGACGTCATACTCAAAGACTTGTTCTGCTGGGGCACTGCACAAAACGATTGTCACGCCTGAATCAAAACCACAACACAAGATAGCTGCTACACCCGAACCCCCGCACAAGATGGACGATGCACGAGATGGCTGCTACACATGAATCACGGCACAAGATAACTGCCATACAGCACAAAATGGACATCATTCCTGAGCCTCACTCACAGTCTAAGATGGTCCCAGATCCAGAGTCACCGTCACAACCCAAGATGGCTACCATTTTCGTACCCCAGCCGCAACACGAGATGACTGCCGTCCCTGAATCATTGCACAAGTTGGCTGCCAAACCAGAACGACTGCACCAGATGGTCAGCACCAGCTCACGAGTGCCGATCCAGTTCCACGCAGATTCCGTTCCACAGTCAAGGCCAGGAGTGCCGATCCCTGAGTACTTAAGTCACTGCCTGGGGATCTATCCCAGAGTTTTGTTTCCGAGCCACAACCAGAGCTTGTGTTGCAATAGCATCCTTGCCTCGAACTCTCATCCTGTCCTATTCTGGCCAAGGAGGCCGCCGTCGAGTTCTCGTTCAGCCCTGTTCCGGCCACAGAGGCCCCTGGCCTGCACAATCCCGGCCAAGAGTCCATCTCTAACCTCTCTATGTCTTCTCTCACAGCCATGTCTGCCCGGCCCGGGCTCCCTGCATCACCCTGTGGGTTTGAGTTCTGCTGGCATCTCTCTGGAGGACATTGAACCCTCCGTCAAGGCCATAAAGGCCACCATTAACCTCTCTATATGTTCCGTTCCAGTCCCACTGGTGCCGCCCCAGAGGGCTAGGATCCTGCTGGTGTCATCCACACCACCCAGGAAAGCATCTCTGTCACCTGTTCTGCCCTGGAGGGCATTCCGGCCACCTAAACCTCCCTGGATTTAATACACACTTTGCAGAAAACTGCATTACCAGATCATTCAAATCCTTATTGTCAGCAGGTCTGGAGAACTGAATGGTATAATGGTAATAAATGATTGTATCCATCTGATCATCCATATTCATTTCTGGATCAAAATCTTCACCGTCCCTGACATTCAATGCAAGGGCAATATTGTGGGCCTACACCTACGATCCCTGATTTAATTCATGATGATCCATGGGAGTTCACCAGACTTCAGCTTGCTTTAGACAATGTTCTGCCTAATGACGCTTCTGAATATTTCAAGTTCCAAATACTTATTGATCATTCGAAATAGGAAGATGCTTTAATTGTTGTCAAAGCTTTCAAGGCATTCACTCTACGTGTTCAAGCATTAGTCGGAGTGTGGAATCAGTTGGGTAGCCCAGGTTGGACTGAGCTGAAATGTGGTTCTCATGTATCTTGCCTCTTAGCCAAAATGCCATATGACCTGAGTGCCAACTTTAACAGATGTGATTCCATCCAGAACTACATGAATCGGTGCATAAACTTTAAACTCTTAACCCCAGGAGCTAGTCAGGAATTGAATTAAAATGGGCCATAGATAGGAAAGAGTCACTTACCACCTTAAATGCACCAAAAGAAGGGGTCCTTGGTCTTCTGCTTAGTACAGAGACAATTATCCAAGGAGCCAAAGTTGGGCTCTACTTATAATGCTGAAATTCAGAAATTGTTGTAGGCAGGCTACGGTCACCCCGCCAATGGACTTGGTGAGAGAGGTAAAGAAGAACCCGAAGATCACTGTGGCTAAGCTCCAGAGATGCAGTCAGGAGATAAGGAACGTCTCCAAGTTATGAATATAACCATGGTTCCTTTAGGGAACAAGATGCTGCATCACGTTGCCATACTTCCGGCATTCCTGACAGTGTTGTTCCACTTGACAGTAGGCAGACACCGATCTTACCTTGTGTGCTTTTAAGCTTGCTGGTCTCTGACGTCACCTGCCCATGACGTGAATAGCATAAAAATGAATATTTTGTTATGTCTGTGT
Source organism: Enteromius trimaculatus (assembly GCA_032361065.1). Classification (NCBI taxonomy): domain Eukaryota; kingdom Metazoa; phylum Chordata; class Actinopteri; order Cypriniformes; family Cyprinidae; genus Enteromius; species Enteromius trimaculatus. The sequence continues at coordinate 878,700 of JAUMHP010000079.1, read as the reverse complement.
TTTAATCCCTTCTAGTTTTACAATTTGTTTTCTTTTCCCTAGGAAACATAATTAAACTAGATAATAATGATATTTAATTGTGCATGATGACTCACCACGAATAATAACAGTGAAGATCCTGCTACTGTTGCCCTTTCTGCTGCCGGCAATCTGTAATTGATAAAGTCCCGAGTCTGTGGTTCTGGTGTTTATGATGGTCAGAGATCCAGTCTGATCCAGCTTCAGCCTGTCTCTGAATCTCTCTTTACATCGGTCATCTTTACAGATATATCGGCGATCTTTATAGATTTGAGCTATTATAATGCTATGGAAATTCCATTTAATCCAATATGGGTTTGTTTCAAAATCATTTTGTAGAGTGACTGAATCTCCCTCCATCACAAACACTGACACTTCAATGCCTGACACACCTAGAGAAGAAATTAACAGTTAATTTGAGCCAAACAAAAACACACAATAAGAAGGTGATTTTCTTTTTTCCTCCAGGTCATAAAGATTGTGAGTAGAAAAATTTGGATTTTTAGTGTAATATTCAATCAAACAGCAGAAAATGATCATTGATTGACACATTCAATCAGACAAATACGTATATACAATATGTATATTGAGCAACCACTGCGTATACCTATTGGGTGACGATTACTCTTCTAATTGTGAGGTAATTCTGTTTTATTAGTACGAGTATGGAATATGAATGAGTTTGTTTAACTTTTGAATGATATGTTCTTTTCCCGTTCAATTTAATGTATAGGGATTGGTCTGCCGGATATTTTAAGTTCAGTTGAGGGCATGCAAAATAATATTCCTTATTGACGCGTGCAGTGTGGAACCGGCGTTATTAGGTGTTGTGTGGGGTGTCCCAGAGTGGGCGGACTACTTGGGGTTTTTTTTCCACGTCTCATTTTTTTTGGTAGTTTGTGGGAGTGAACAAGCATGTGTGCCTTTCTGGAATGTAATTTCCCCGGTGATAACAGGGGGTGGCGTATAATTTCTGGAATCTGAGTGTGCCCCCCCAAACTGATAGAAATGCATATCCTCTGAAGAAATCATGCAGGTGCCCCTGGAATACTGGAACGCGAGTGAAGTAGCCTACATAGCCGAGTAGCCTAAACAATTAATTTAGCATTCAAATACATAGCAAATATGGGAACATTTGATTTTGTAAGAGAGACCCAACTTTAGTTTCAGTTTCGTTTTAGCCTATAATAATTTGTTTTGCCTTGTCATTTATTTAGCTATAGCTTCTTACATTTCTCTTCTAAATACCGATAAATTGAATCGTTTTCAGTTTGTTGGCCACAGACGTAATAGATTTAATTTGTTTGAGCAGGGGCATTTTTTGTCCAATTTTGTGGATTTTGATTGATGATTAAAGATATAGTTCACCCACCAGAAATGAAGTACTTCACAAAAAAATAAAAAGAAAAGAATGTAAACAGATGGTGTGCATTCCCAGGAACGTCATTTACATTTATTTGGCAGACGCTGCTAACCAAAGCCACTTGCTCGCATCACATTTAATGTAAATTATATCGGGTTACTTTTTACTTTTGGTCATAATGTTCATTTTCATTAACGATCTGCATTTGATTAAGTCCCGTTTGTCCGATTGTTTTTACTGTTGACCAAGAGAGACTGTAGTGCCTTACGATAATCTAGATAATTTAACAATAAATTAATTTATCTTAATATCTAAAGGAGCGGATAAACAAAACTTCCTCACTTTAGTTCTTATCGCTGACCGAAACAGAGACATAAAACATAAAATGTCTTACCGTACGCGAGATACATGAGGAATGACATGAACTTTGAGATAAGCTTCATTTTCACGCTTTCGCTTAAAATAACCGCAGATTAACTGACTTAAACCGTTGTTCCTAATCATTAAAGGAAACGCCACGGATAAAGAGAAAGTTATAATTTAGGCTGCTCTCTTTCGCAATGCAGAGCGATGACGTAGTGACTTCAGTACAAACACTAAAAGCATTATTCATACTCTACTGGAGCTGTGCTTTTGGACTCTCAGGTGCATTGTAAAGAGCATCTGCCATACAGAATGTTATTTCTTGATCCAAAAGTTAGTTTTGATTAAATGATCAAAATAACAAAACATCTTGCAGTGGAAATGCAGCTGGTATAATACTGAAAGGAAACAAAGATATCACTGCTTCCATCTGGATCGAATTAGCTACCCTGCTAAAAAACAAAAACAAACAAACAAAAAAACCCTAAATAATAGAAGCGGAAACCATCACACAAATTCAAATTGTTAATATATTCTAAATTCGTTACAAGTAAAGCATTTCAAAAGTTAGATTTTTTGTTTGTTTGTTTGAACTGGGTTCACTCTCTTTCAGGAATGAGAGATGTTTGTTCAGCCCCCGCTGTCGATTCTGGGGTTGCTGAGGCAACTGGAACAAATAAGTGGAAGAAAGTACGGGTTTCAGAGTCATTCAGCATGACAGCAGTTTTTCCCCTCTCTTGTTTACCCTCCAATCCTTACCCTTAAACCTACCCCTACCCAAAATGTATGCCTAAAATCTGTGGGAAATGCTAGCTGATTAACAAAAGTGTAGAAGCACCTAACTATGATTATAAGCCTAAAACAGATATTTCTAGAAAAGTTATTCATCAATTCTTAAATTTTGTAAAATATAGTTTTCCATCCCTGTCTTATTACGTGTTGATACTGATGGTTGATTAGAATGCGGTTTCAGGATCAACAAGGATGTTGACGTTTTTATTGGTGTAAAGAGTATTTATTTTGTACAAATGCACAAAAATGTATGGATTTTTAATTTAGAAGCACCAGAAATTGTGTAAACTGTTACATGGACTCTATACTGAACATACATTTTGAAGTCTGTTTTAAAATGCAAAGAACTTTTCTACAGACCATGATACAAGTTTTGATACAATCTTCATTTTCTCAATTCTTGCCTAAACGTGAAGAAAGATCCAATTTAATAAAAGCACTCTTGTTCCTCTGTTTCACTCTAACTAAAGTAAAAAAAAAAAAATGATGGGAGGCTCCATGCATAGCTACGCGATGACGTAATCACGTTTCTGCTTTTAACCTAACCGCATGAAAACTGTTCAAAACAAGTCTTTTCAGCCTGTTTGTAGAATTCAGTTTCAAATATTAGTTTATATTATTACATTTGCTCATTTGTAAGTAACTCACAGTGAGGTTTTCACTCGATCTTGAAGGCTGCTGTTGTGCAAAATTGTTTTCAGTGATTTAGTTAATTGTATTAAATAATATTGTTGTTGTTGTTGTAGTTTTGAGAGCCAAACAAATCTGCATCCATGGAACTAGTACATTCACAGTATAACTTGTTTCATGAATTAAAAAAAAAAAAAAAGTAGGCTACAATATTTTAAAATGCCTATTTTTATTTAAATATATGCATATTATTATTACTATTTGAAAGTTTATGTTATGTTTTGAAAGCCAAATAAACTCTGCACTCAAACTGCTAAATGTATAACATAACTTATAGTTTGGTCTTAAAATGTGTACTTTTTTCCCCTATTCTTATTACTATTGTTTTGTATAGCCTAGCAGTGATTTAGAAACATCATAGTATCCACTGAAGTGCTCCATTTCTAGATTAGCTAGTTTACAAAGATTTTAAATATTAATACCTCTTATTACTGTACTCTTTTGTCTTTTTGTTAATCAGAGTAGGCCTGGACATGTTGGTCATCATTGCTCTCTAGCGTCCAAAGCGGAAAATCACAGCTCTAATAATAGCGCTACTTTCACCCGATAGAGAGCGCTATAAATAGATCTTGCTGTTCTCATAGAGGAAAATAATCATAATAATCCGCACAGGCCAAGTAAAACTCAACTTACCTTTCACACCTAACTCATGAAGAAAATAGTGGAAAATTATTAAATCAATGGACCTGACATGATTCTTACTTTAAATCAAATAATACAATGATGCAATGGACAATTTTCGATAATATATATATATGTATATATAGCCTATATATATCTGGTCTGCGGTGTAATTTATACTAGTCCAACGTTAGCCATTTACTTTGCTCTATGCAAAGAGTTGCTTGCTCTTAAGAAAAGGTCAACGGTCAAACCCCTAAAATGTTAAAGGTGAACATGTGTCAGAGGGTTTTGGAAAGTAAAGGTCACATTTCATCCATGTGTTAGAGAGAAATATCACTGTACAGAGACATGGACGCAAATGTTAACTTGGTTCATTTTTACAATCACTTATGATTTCACAAAAAAAAACAAAAAACTTGCAGACCCAAAGAGCACATGGCACATGAACAAAGAAACGTTGTTTTCCAAGAAAATAAATGCTTTTGAGGACTTCATTTAAGGCACTTCGTCACTGGCTGAAAATCACAGAATAGGAAATGTTACAAATACTTTGTGAGAGTGTAGGACTTTAAAACAGGACTAACCTTGTTTAGAAGGCATTTTGTCCTAAATAAAATCTTGTACTGTTCATTTACAACATTTAGGCACGTATATATCTTATACTGTGTTAATGAAAAAAAAACTAAAAACAGCCATAATGATGTTCACATGTGTTCTGGATGGTTCTGTAGGCAGGTGACGAACTCTTTGACCGGGTGACCATGGAAACAGATCTGATAAACGGCATTAAACAGAGGAAACCTATAGAGAAACATAGAAGGTTTCACATAAATATCCAACAAAAAAAAAACTAAGTATGTTTCCATAGTGTGAACAGTGCTGGGTAGATTACATTACACATTTTTGGTAATATAACCAGACTACCTGTTGATCAACTTTTAAATTATAATCCTTTTATTGTTATTAGGAACAAGAAGTGTATTAAACAGTACATTAAGATTTCCCAAACTGAGAGTAATAATAGTACGGAAGGTAGGTCTGTGAATTTAACAAAAATATAATAAATTAAATCATGAAACTCTGACATTAAAATAAATTATTTTCAAGTTAATCAAAATAAAATGTTTTTCTCACCATGTCAAGTTACCTGTTATTTTAAGCCTTTTGAAAACAAAAAAATGAATACTTTCGAATATATAGAAGTGTCAGGCTTAAAAAAGGAAGAATTAGGGAAAATCAATATTATTTATTTTAAAATAACAATCATGTAACAAAGTAAAGGTAGTCTGAAAATGTATACTGTATAATCTAATTATAAGTACTTGCTTTGTGGAAATGGATTATGGAATCTAGATTACATGTGATCGGTTGCTACCCAGCTCTGACTGTGAAGAACACAAAGATAGTTACTTTTCCACCAGGTTTTTGTGTTTGAGGATCTGATGAACTTCTGCTGCGGTTGCTGGACCTTGAAGTTTCTGGCCGTTGAGCAGCTCTTTCTCAAGTTCCTCGATAGTCTGACAACAAACCCAAATATTTAACGCTTCACAAAAACAGGGAAAACACGGTAACATTCAAACCTGAGGGCCAAACGTACTTTTCCCGTTCTAGCGAACGCTTCTCCGATTTTGCGGTTGCGTCCTCCGTAGCAGGTGGTGATGAGGTCGGCGACGCCGCAGCTCTCCAGAAAGGTGGCGGGAGAAACCGGACTGGCCGTGCAGAATAACCGAGCGAAGGCGATCATCTCCATCAAACCCAGGCGGATCACGGCGGCTTTGGTGTTGTCACCAAATTCGAGACCGTCACAGAAACCAGCACCCACTGCGACAATATTCTACAATAAAAAAAAAAAAACATCAGTTTTTGACTTGCATGCAACTAAATGCTTCAGAAAGTGATGGATGCTTACCTTCAACGCCCCACAGATCTCCACAACATCAGCCTCTTCCACCACCGTCACACGGAAGTTTTGTGTTTGCATCAGTTCCTTCAGCAGGGGCCCGTGAGCTTTGCTTTTACACCCTAACACAAGATTATTATTGATTATTTGAAGAAATATAGTGGCTGTATACACTCTTAAAAACAAAGGTGCTTCACAATGCCATAGAAGAACCTTTCTGTCTAGATGGTTCCATAAGGAACCTTTAACATCTGAAGAACATTTCTGTTTCACTAAATGTTCTTTATGGCAAAAGAAGGTTCTTCAGATTATTTAAAGGTAATAACGAGACTGAACGGTGTGAATGTGAAGCCATTCAGTCATTACCAAAATGTCATTTCCATTTTTGTGTACTCACCAATGGTAGTTTCACAGAATTTCTCTTCAGCGACCTCATTGGCCAGATTGGCTCCCATCAGCACGGTCATGGTGATGCCGAGTTTATCCCTAATGACATCAGAGATCAGTTTCAGTCCGTCAGGACCCTCATCCACACCCTTATGAAACACATACACACATTATGGGTCACGTACAAACTCAAATGTAGCTACATAAAGCAAGACACTCACCTTAATGAGGGACATTCCCACAGCGTCAGTCTTGATGTGACCCTTAATGGTGTCACAGACTCGGGACACAAACTGGTGAGGGATGACGAAAATGAGGATATCTGCACCCTTCACTGCTTCTAACAGATCTGGAACCGCCAACTGAAGAAAAACAGCCATTTATCACGGTGTTATTATATCAAACACCACTTTAATGCTCCTTTCATGATGGCTTCCTTACAAAACTTCACTATTCAATTTCCAAACTTCCATACATTCATCATTGTTAACAACCCTGCTGAAAAAAAACTGCACATGCACAGGTTTTGAAACACCGGCTTCTGGAGATGTTTTAAGTTCTCACCACGTTGGGCGGCAGCTTGTGCCCGGGCAAGTATTTTACATTTTCGTGTTCGGTGTTGATGATCTCAGTGAGTTTGCGTCCGTTGACCATCTCCTCAAACACCCACATGTTCACCGTCTTCTCAAACGTGCTGTATTTTGCTGCATTGGCACCCACTATCTTGGCAATGGCAGAACCCCTGAGGAAATGCAAGAACTTTGACAAACTGTACTGGATAAACAATACTGCCGCTGTAATGAGGTTTGCACACACTGAGGGCTTAATTAACAAAAGAACCAGATTCATTACTGTGACACACATTCGCTAAATTGCAGATAGAGTCCTGACTTTGCCAAAACTGGAAACAGGTGTCACTGGTTTTATTGAATACAATTATATTCTTCAGCTAGCCTATAATTAAACATTTTAACATTTAACATAAATAAATCACTCTAAATATAAACTTAATAATCCTCTAACACTGGAAGCATGAAGCATGCAATTAAGATACTAATTATGGATGATAATAATAATGCCGTTCATATCATATTACAGCTTTGCGGCAGTATCTGCAATGCCATAAAACAGCCAGAAGTTTATGGGTCAGAAAGAAAAGACTGCAGCCTGTTCCATTTGTCTAAGGACCAGTGGACACCTGGGTCAATCATTACTCAGCAAATATTCCCAGCAACTCAAACAATGCGCATGTGCACATAAATAAAAACAATAAAATAATTTATATATTTTTTTAAATAATTGACTAAATCTAAAATCCAATGTTATAGGTGATATTCCAATAATATTAGGCTACTACCAGAGAGGTATTCATGGTTTATATTTGATATCCGCAGAGGGAACCCGTGCAACATATACCGCATTTATTCAACTTCCTAAAATAGAAATAAATTCCGTTTGTGCCTCAAAACAGTCTCTTTCCAAATACACTTAAGCCAATAGCTTTGCATTAATAAACAAACCAGCAAAAACAGCATTAAACAATCACGCAGTGTAAATGTCACGCACCAGTTGCCAGAGCCGATAATGCTGACTTTCTTGGCCGCCATACTGCGCGTCTGTCCCGGCTGTAGGACTTCGGTGTGTTTGCGAGCCGCTGACGGACCGGGGACAATCCTGTGAGCGCGCTTTTAAATAGCCCGTGAACGCGCCTCACTCCCCTTAACGCGCATTGGCTGATTTCTTTTCATACACGAGCACAACTCGAAACAGGACGGTACTGACGATAATTTATTATTATTAGAAACGATCATTATTGGTACTTTATTTAGGTTGCGAATTATGTGGGATTTAACTACCTTTAAGACCAGAAAAGTGTAATTTCTGTAGGCAACACTTTGTCAGTAGCTTTTTAAAATAATTAGCCTACCACTGAGCATTTCACATAACAGACGCTCCTCAGGTAAACAATACTCAACGAAATGCAAGGATAAGGCGTTTTATTTGAATGAAACATAAATGCTTGGTTTAAAAAGTAGCCTACAGAGAGCCAAACATACTTATATTTTTTTTATATTTCAGTTGTCAAACAGCGTTTAAACAGCGTTAATTGAACGATTCAATTAATTGATTCACTTGAGCTTTATAGCAATTCAAATTATTTTAGATTTATTAAGTTTACATTTGGTTAAGTACAGCCAACTTTGAGTTTAAGTTGGAGATGGTTAGAGGTATTTTTTTATATATTTCATTTAATCACATCAGCACTATTGGTGTACATTTTCAATAGGCTGTTCTTATTCTTACCCAGATATTATGCTTCCACAGATGCCTAAACATTTTCAGTCTACACAAGATCACTGTAATATGTAGGGAGAACATTTGGTTCAATCACCGAGGCAAACTGTCCTTTTGATATTA
>JAUMHP010000079.1:843150-861586 GCA_032361065.1 Enteromius trimaculatus | reverse complement strand
TTTAAAGAATATTTAAAAAATATGTTTAACCTTTTCCACCTCTTTTTTCAAACTCTTTATAATACTTTTTTGTTCTATAATTGGTCACAATTTCATAGCGGTCATTTAGCATGAATAAAATAAATAAATAAATATAAAAATTTTGGAATATTTGTAATATAATAAACTATATATATATATATATATATAATTTATTATATTATAAATATTCCAAATATTTTAGTATACCATACCAAATGGATGTGAATCAATACACACTATATCCAAAAGAGGGAGACAAACGCCCATAAACATTTATCAGAATTGCATATAAGATGGTCTAATAGTTCTGATATGAAAATAAAAAATTAACATCTCTAACACAAATATATATATATTTTTTTAAATATGTGCTTTATCAATTTTCTTAGCCATTTGAATTTAGATTTTTTTTGTAAATAAAAACCCAATAACAGAGGAGAGAATTATAAGAAAAGGTCAAAGGTCATCTAAGAGGTTGCATAAATAAAACAAGACACTCTGTTTGGTTAAAATGACTTCTAAAGCTCTGTTCACTGCAGTGGACATTAGAATCACATCAGATCAATTAGAAGTCAAACATCTTTCCTCAACGTCCTTCATTATGACATTTGGGCGTACATCCTAATGCATAGCTTTATACACACAAAGTGGTTCAAATAAGCACTCACTGCGGTTGATTAAAAGGGCTGATCAGCTTCCTGCTGACTGCGCCAGCGTCCATAAGTCACACTTCAGCGGTCACAAACACTCTGATGATATCATTAAACTCTTTCCCATTAGCGCACTCTAAAAATCAATCCCACAAATATGTGTGTATGAGGTGTGATGTATTTCTGGTCAAATGTTTCCACGGAGACTACTACAGAGAAATAATTACCCTCCAGGCCCTAAAAAAAACTTTTTCCCTTTAATATTTCCAGTTTCTGGCAATCTTACATATAACACTGCACTTCTAAAAGTACAGCTCGCAAACACTAACATGCACGTTTGTTACTGTAAATATAAGCATCTCCTTTCACAGCAGTTTGAAGAGTTTTCTTCATCGCATTGTGCTGAAAGGAATGAACTTGTACTAATTTCGAGCAATTAGTCGCAGCACATACAGCAATATGAGACAAGAACAAGATGATCAGACCCCCTGCCTGCTTCTTCTCATTAGAAAATAAAGAGCTGCTTTTCATTTCAGTCCCCTCTGTTTGTTTTGCAGAAGGAATCTTTATAAGGTTTATTCATCCGTCATTTTTATTAAGTTTGTTATTAAGACTGCACACAAAAAACAACAAGACATTAGAAAACGGCAGGCTTTGTTGGATTTCATTTGTAACAGGTGGCCCACTTTCCACCCTCACTTCTGATCAATAAACACAAATAAGAGCATCAAATACAACTTCATATGTAGCCATTCAACAATCCTTTTTCTCGTCAAGACTCATTGAAATCAAGGTAAAGATCTTAGTTTAGGTCGAAGCAATATATAAACACAAAATAAAGACCTCTCACAGAATTTTCTGTACTAAATAGTTACTGGTTAAAAAAGAGCTCAAGGGAATTAAGTTCAAACCAGCTCGCTGAGGCATTGTACTGTGTACAACTCTTAAGTAGATGTCGTGGGCATATTGTCCACAAAATATTACACTCCAGCTGCTGATATAATCCCGTTATTTTCTGTAGACCTTGAAAACAACCATAAATCACATAATGCACCTCAATAAGAATACAATCACTATTATAAAGACCCATTATCATGTAATTTTTCCAGGTAATTTAATTATGCAAAACCTATTGACTACACTACACTAAAGTTACCATTAGAAAGGATTAATAACAAAAATATAGGCATATTTATATTTTATATGAATGTTGTCATTTATATTACAGTATGAACCTGTATGAAAAACGAAGCATTAACAAATTTAACTAATCAGTAGTTTGCGTGAAGTGAGTTTTTTTCTCTTCAAAAACGACAAAAAATACATCTCTTCCATCTTAATTGACCCTCTAATAATGAGTTTTTTTCTCAGTTCCCGCTCTTTCGATGTTGGTTCACGCTGTGGCGAGGTAAGCGTCTCTTTCAGCTCCGTCTGAATTTAAACTATTTAATTAACTGTTTATGATGATAAAATTATTAGTTAAGTAAAATTATTCCTCATGATAGGTAGACGTGATATTAATGTGAGTTAGAGTTGCTTCGTGTCCCTATGACTATGTAATCATAAGCTTTTAACAGATGTCGGGCTAATTTAAACAAGCGCGAGGACATTTATGTGAAATATATATCATTAACAGCTGTTGTTCTGTCAGTGTTTTTCCTTAGAATCACGTTGTTGTCATTATTTTAAGGACTTAATGCTGCTGGTTAGTATGTTGTCTTGTCTGTTTTTTTTTCACATTCACGGATTGGATCTATAGAGAGCAAGATTTGCAGCTTCTTGTTGTGCTTTTGCTGGAGAAAACCACTCTTTGCAGATTAATTTGTGAACTTCAGTCTATTTGCTGTAACCTGCACCAAAGAGCATAGAAGCACCTGCACATCACCTGCCAGCGAAGATACTGCAGGTAAGTCTTGCAAACAAAATGAAGCTTTGTTTACTGTTGCTTGTTGTAATTCTTTTTCTCCTGTTATCCAAATCTGACACGTTTTTATGCCGCCAAAGCCAGTGAGTTCATAGCTTTGCTGCCAATCATGTCAGAGTGTCCTCCTGCAAAAAAGGATTATTTATGAACCTAGCGGGCAAGCGATGACACAGAGACAGATGCCGGACTTTCTAAATACGATGGATGCATGTAAAACTGGCATAAAAGCAAATTAAGGTCTCTCCAGTCGACCCGGTTAAAAAGCGCCCGTCTCTGGAGTTCTTATTAATCCTCTCAAAGAGCACGATGACACTCTTATCAGTGACAAACGGCTGCAGCTCCTAATTGTGCCACGAGATCTGACAGGATAAATTGGCACAAGGGCAGAAACTCCTGACAGTTGCATTATGGGAAATGAATAGTAACTCATTTTCAGTGAGCGAGTAGTGTGATGAACTCAAAGAGGCATGTAGGGTACTTACATTTTCACAGCTTCAGATGATCTGAAAAATTAAGCGACACAGCTAATGGGATAATACTTTATGGGGACGTAGCACATATCAGGTGACAAGGATGTTAGTGTCAGTCTGCTCGATTATTTAGACGTATCGATCACAAACTATAAAGCATGCCTAGCCTGTTGTTCAACAATAAAGAACCATTTTTTTTTGTCTCACGGGGCTACCATAGTACTCCTATTAGCTGTGCCTGAATTATTACCTGAAATTAGTATTACTTAAGTATATTATTAGCCAAAAAACAGTATGCACTACTCACACGGTGGATAGCACACCATCCAGTTACCTTTTCCATTTTTAGCATTTTACTGTTTATTGTTTTTTTACTAGTTATTGTAGACTTATGTGCCCTCTAGAAGCTTGTGTTCTGCCAGGGAACATCACTTTATTGTGCCATCCCAAAGAGTCATGAATTAAATGTTCCCTTCCTGGTGGAATGACCTGCCCAAGTCAATCGAGCAGCCTTCGCCATCTTCAAAAACACATCTCTTCCATCTTTATTTGACCCTCTACCTCCAGCACTCTCTATTCTATATAGAGATATTGCTCTTTTATTGGTTTAGTTTGCTTCTGTTGTCATTTGTAAGTTGCTTTGCAACTTGCTATGATTGTAGGTGCACAGCATCTTTGCGTACTGTTTAGTATGGATAGTTTGCAAATTGGGACAGTGTTAGAAGGATATTGGTTCTAAGCCCTAAACCAATTGTGGATTCACAAGCAGCAGCTGTGCCGAATCAAGACTAAACGCTTCTTTCCAAATGCGTATGTTTGATGCGTTCGGAGGACAAGGAACGTCTCAAAGGCACTAGTGTTGCACTACAAGATCCTCATCAGAATGCACTGCCGGTTGGGTTGCGCTGCCTAAAGTCGTTGGCAGTTTTCCCCGCATCTGCCAGAGAGGCTCGCACATCAGCACAGAGACGACTGAAGGAAATGACATTCATCAGTCATTTGCGATGTCCCTCGCTTCCTTTAAACATGCTAGGCTCGATCGAAAGCCTGCGGGTGACTTTGGAAAATGCTGTCCAGTTAGACGTGAACCGCTATTTATATTTAACCGCGGTTTTGATGCCAGTAGGCTACTTTAATATACATTTTCCTGAGTAGAGTCGGGTCAGATGTCCTCCGACGATCTTGATGGATGTCTCATGCTTGGATTTTCTCTTATTCCTCCTGGGCTTGATCTTTCGGGCTCATGCGCGCATGTCCTGTATCCTGATACCGTCTGATGCCCATGAAAATCCCCATCATCTTTCATCTCACTCTTTCTGCTTTCCATAATGTAGGTTCAAAATTAATTCTACCTGCTGTCTGAGTTCATGAATAGTACAGAGGTAAGTGAACAGTAAGGCGGGGAATCGGGAGCCATTTTTATAATACTGCAGCCGAATAATTTCTAAGACGTCCAGTTCTGTCCAAGTCTGCGAACTTTTGTTGATCGATATTAAAAATACTAAAACACTTCATATTCCAATCTCTGAAGTTAAACACGAACAATCCTGACATCCGCTGTAAACCCGTACGAAATAACAATGAGACGTTTGTAAAATTCTGAATGATATTTATTATACCTTCATAGATAAATAGAACAGCCTATTATCTGCCGACTGCACTATCAGGCAATATGTATGTTTGTAAAAAAGAACAAAAAAACAAAGGAAAGAATAAGAGTACTAATGAATCAGCTGATTATCATGATAACACTGATAAGAATATTTTATCATTCTTTAACATCACCTTTACATATCGGTGGTCTTGTTTGTGCTTTGATATGAAGTTTGCGACATTAACAAATACATCTCTGCGCGTACAGAATTGAAATGAACAGTAAGCCGTTAAATGCACAGTTAGTATTCATTAACGAAATTAAAATAAAGACAGTCTCACACGAACAAACACACACACACACATACATACATACATACATACGCACAACTACAACAGTTTGCGGTTCTGACTGGTGTGCTGTACGAGTGATCCGTCTGGTCCACCCAGCGATACAAACTCTTTGGTTTGTTACATTCCTGATCCTGGAAACACTTTCATCCAGAAGCAGACCAGCAACGCCGCTCCAATGATGAACAATTCGTCACAAACATTCATGCTCAGTCACACCTTCATGCACACATAAACAATCATGTATTCATACATTAGCCCTAAAAAAAAATGGACACTTTAAGTCACACTTACAAATGCCCCGAGGACCCGTTTACACCTGGTCACTTGATCTGTTTTCTCTGATCGGATATCATTATGCATCGACATATCTTGATTTGTGTTCCAAAGATGAACAAGGGTCTTACGGGTTTGGAACAACATACGAGTGAGCAATTAATGACAGAATTTTCATTTAAAATGAATTGGTATCCCGGGCAGTAATGTTGACAAGTGCTTTCAGCAACCAGATGCATTCACACTTGTTTGGTTTTGCCAGACCACCTCCTGAAGCATTTTGGGGGGGCATTTACAACTGGTCTTTCCAAGATAGGATAACTATCCGATCAGCGAAAATGCCAGGTGTAAACAGCACTTGAATGTCATTTTGTCAGTCACCAACATATTGATGCAGTGACAAAACATTTGACAACAAAGCTGTTTGTTGCAGTAGTTTTAAAAATGATAAACAGATGTCATAGATCCATTAAAAAACCCACCATAACAATCCTGCAGCGTTTTTGATGTGCGATCCAATGCAACATATTTTGACAAATTTAAAGAATAATTTAAGTGTCCAAATACCTTTTGGGGCCACTGTATAAATTTGGAGACTTCCCATTCCCATTTATTGTGCTAACAGCCTAATTCTAAACTTAAACCTTTTTGGCATTTTTTTTTTTAAAATATGAAATGTATACATTTAGTATCATTTTAAATCCTTGTAGAGAGACAAGGTGCTTTTATCAGTTTGCTATTCTTCTGGGGTCACTGGGAAACTTCAACCCCCCCAAAAAACAGCAAAACCTGCGCACACGCCTATACACAGAAAAACAAACTTTACACCATCTTCCAACACTTGTATATAATTGAGGCAAACTTGGCGGTAGTAATAATGATATCTAAATAAAACTAAAAACATGCACAGGACGACCAGCATGCATTTACAAGATGAGACCTGTAACACAATGTCATATGGGACCTGAACCCTCAAGCACCCCCAAAACCGGCCTTTGACGCTTGTAATGGTCACCATGTTCGGAAGGTTACATTCTCGTGAGATACACTGAGGCTGAGTAGATCCAGCAGATGAGACTAATGAGGCTACATACAGTGAATAAGCGCTATATATATCTACTGACCTACGTAAGCCACTGGTCTTAAGACAGTTTAGAGTCGCCACTATGTACACAAAAGGCATCAGGGTCCAGCTGCGGAAAGCTATTCGATGTCCAAGTCACGTATTGTGTAATTTCTTAGGCTTCAAGGAGTTTCGTATTCGAGGCAGTATTTCCTTGAAATGTTCAAAAAACATCAAAAGTTTTCCATGGAACGTGTTCGTGAAAATATACTTTGTTGCTCGGTACCATTCCTCCGATGTCTGGATGTATCTCAAGACAGAGTGTGGCAGATTCAGAAGGTTGTTCTGTAATGTCCGGTTGTGAATGGGGTCCGCTTTGGTTGTTCTCCGTCAGGCAGGCCGCTCTTGCTTTATGCTCAACAGGTGAAGTCTTCGAAGTTGCTCTGGCCAGGATGGTGAGGTAGCATGTTGGCTGGGTAGGTTGACGGGGTACGAAGGTTTTCACAGGGAGCCTGAGAGGAAAGAGAGACAGTCAGAAACTGTAGAGAGTAAAATGAATACTGCCTACATTTAGGTTATTAGGCAACATGTAGCATGTCAAACATTGCACAATATGAAGCATGGTGTGCATGTGGATTTAGCGAGTGGCATACATTTATCACCCTCAGAGAGTACAATTTTGTAAAAATAGTGACTGTTTGTCAGTCTAATCGAATGATGACTCAAGATGATGCTAAAAAACACCTGATAAAACTACTATTTCTGGCAACGGAAGATCAAGCTGAGCATGTTGCATTGTGGGATACAGCACCTCAATTCAGTGTTCTCTGTTGTATCGGCATATATAATATAGTTGGTCTTCCGCTTAAAAAATGGCATACATACTGAATGCTGTAGACACATGAGTGTGAGTATTATGCAAGTACACTATTCTGAATATAGTCTATTATTGGCAAGTGTGTGTTTAGCAGCCAGCACAGATACTGGTGTGATAGTTACTGACGTGACGCTGCACATCGTCCAGGCTGAGAACGGCTCCTCGTTCGTTGTTGTTGCTGCGCTGGTGTTTCTTCTTGGCACAACGACACAGTTTGTACTTGATCACCTTCGAAGAGAGAAAACAAACCCACGCCGTAAAACCTGCTGTTCACTTCAAGCCATGAATGGTCATGTGGAGAGCTTTTTTGAAGATTTTAATCTTCTAGCTAAATTTACTTGGCAATATGCGTTGCGATAAAGATAACGAAGGGAAAAAAAACATCCATCGTGAGGTTAGAATGGCAGACATGGATGCATGGAACTGAAATCTTGGGGGTTTGTAGATGTAAGACCAGCCAAGTCCTATTTGCATCCCAAGTAAAGCACACATTCAGAAAACTTCCAGGAACTCGACATTTGCTTCCGTCCCCAAACGCCAGAGATTGACAGAAACAATATGAAGTACTAGATCTGAACTCGTAACTGGGGCATTTCCCCCGGATTCCCATGTGGGCCTGCTGACACAAACAACAACAAGATGGACGGATGATGTATTGTTTGTTACTGGCTTTTGGCTGTCATGTACCAGAAGTCGGTTTAAACCAGCCAGATTACGCAAACACAAGTCCTGGAACTGACAGTATTTGTGTCTCATTTCCTGCAAATGACGCCAGCTTCCACCTGCCATATCTGACAGCCTGTCTTCCATCTGTGTCCTAATGTCACGGGCAATACTCGGAGCCTGCTGTTGGGTCTGAACCACACTCTAGAGGCTTTTCATGTGGAAAGTCAATTTATCAAAATTAGTGCATGGCTAGATTTATTTATATTTTCCAAAAGAATAGTTTTGGGTACAGAACCCCTACATGAAAGGAAGGGGAAGTTCCTTATGCAAAATCTAAGAAGACTTGCCCAGTCCTTGGTCACTACCTTCAAGTTCTCTTACAAGGTTTGTTCTTAACACATTTGTGTCAAAATGTGTGATTTTGGTCTAAATAAAACAAGGTTTCATATTTTCTCTACTTTCATATCTTTCTGACAAAGGCTACAAATATTCAATTTCTCCATTGGCAATGATAAGATAATAACTCATAAATACAACAATTTTAGCATGGATGGAGAAAATCGTCATTAACCTGCATTGGAATTCTGCTAAACATCTCCTTTTGCATTCTACTGAAAAAAAGAGGTTTTGGAATGACATTTTGGTAAGTCAGTTATGGCAGATTTTTTATTCTTGGTTGAACTCACATCTCATTATATGTGCTTTTGTTATCTTTCAGCAGAAACCATTTGAGTGCCTTGAATTTGAAATGCCTTTGCTTTTGTTTTTCCAAAGGCTCATATGAGTCTGTTGAGCAGAGGAGCAAGTCAGCACTTCCTGTAAAAGATCACGTGATCCATTATCAATCACTGCCATACAGAGATACCCAACGAGCATCCGAGAGAACAGGCAAGAAAAATAGCTCTCCTGGCATCGCTCCCCTGTTTTAAAAGTCGTATGTTTTAATGCATAGTAAGATTGGATGTTTCGCAATGTAACATTAAGCAAAATCACGAGTATTGTGATGAATTATGACTTGCATCTTTTTAAAATTGAAAAAAAAAAAAAATGAAAAAAGTGGCCATATGGTCAAATACATAAAGATATACACTGAAAATTTTCAATAGGGGGAATAATATTGCAATACTTTTTAAACAACTTCGCCCACCCAAGAGTGTAATACTTCTGCAGATGAGACCAATGGTTATCAGTCATATTCAACATAAGATCTGAGGACAGAAGTTATGTTGATTAAGATGCTAATGACAGAGTGTGCATGCACACTGAAATGATTTCTTCATAATGCCTGGAGCATTGCATCTGCCAACAACACCGAGTCCTCGGCTTGCTTTGAATAAGATTCTAGTAGTTTGCTTCTGCACTGTTCTGCTTGCTTGCCTGCTGGATTGCCTATTATCACATCCGATGACAATTTTCCCAATCAAGAGACAATTCTACTCTTTGCCTTCAGGTATTGATATCTTGAAAGCAATCACATCATGAGCCAAGGCTTGAAAAGCAATCATATATTTACACTCCATTCAGAAGCTGAGCGTGGCAAAGGGTCCCGAGTGGAAGGAAGCTCCAATGCTAAGAGAGCACAGCTTTTGTGGAGGTCATACCAAACACAATTACGGGAGAAAGGAGAAGATGTGCCATTTTGAGTGACAGAAATTTCCACAGCTGTCGAGTTTCAAGGTAATTATCTCTGAAGGGTCTTTAATACATGGAGAGAAGAAGAAATAGCAGCTGCAGGCTTGGATTTGAATCGGGGAGGTCTTACCTCATACAGGTAGTCAAAGAGCTCCAGGATGGTTAAGATACTGGCGCCGATGAACAGTCCCATCTGCCCACCAATGTCACCTGAAATAGTTTAGTCCAGTAATTAGCCACATGATCGAACAAACAAGTTTTGCAGCATATCGTGCATAAATGGATTGTAAAATTACAAGCTGCTGTTTGTAATTTTTTTTTTTTTATGTTCTCAGTCATTTTAAGTTAGTTTGACTTTCTAAAAAGTCAAACACTGTGACTTCTTTTGGGAAAGCAATTAATAGTAAAAGAACACATGGAAATACCAAGGCATAAAATCATTTCAAGGCTTGTGAATTCATCTCGACATTCCCCCCAAAATACCAGCTCACCAAGAAGGCCGGCTAACTCGTAGGCTTTCTTCTGCTCTATGGTCTCGTAGTTCAGGGCCTCGAAGAAGATGTCCAGCACCAGGATGTTTTCTCTAAAGAGCATAACAGAAAGGAAAGGTGACTCCCAAAGTGCTTTTCCTTCCACAGACCACCCCATCTTTTGCACCATCTTCCAAGCTTCGATCCACAATCTCTGCCAATTTCACAGCATTTCATTCTCTAATCTTCCACTGCTGTAAGCAGATGGTTGGAGGCGATCCATCAGAGACCTCGGGCCATTTTAGACACAGCTGGAGTTGATTCTGAGTGTATCTGTTATGTTTTTTGCACATCAAGTAGTGGCACTTTACACTTTATATCATATTGCTATAATTTACTAACCTTCTTAAAAAATAAATTGAGTTTTTAATAAGAACACTCCAGCACATTCACTGCAGATAGTGTGAAAGTTTAATTTTTCTGGTCTGCTCTGAATACATATTAAATGTTTAATTAAGCTACAGGCGACAGCTGCAGTTATTTTATGAGTGTTTGCCCAAGCTTTTCAAAGCTAACTAGAAGCCAAAAACACTAAAAAGGTTAGCCTTAATGATTCTTTTGAAGCAGGTTTATCGAAGAATGGTAATGAGCTGCTACTATAAAGCCAAGTATTAAAAAAATTAAAAAAAAATCACCATCTTCCTCCTTTAAAACCTCGCCATTACATCATCTAGGTTTGAAACATAACCATTTCTGCTTTAGATTAATGCACAACACTGTTACTGTCAAATATGAGGGTGAGGGTTATTTGGTGATGGCAACATTAAATGTGATTCATTCCCTAAATATAAGAAACTATGACAGAGATCTGATTTTGAGCCTTTTCACTGGATAGTCATCAATATCTTTGGGAACAAGCAGAAAACTAAATAGAGTCATTCAGCCATTGCGTTCAGAAGATTAAATTCTCTGAGGTTCTTCAGTAACTTCTCTTTTCCTGTTCTGAATGTAAAATACTGCAAATAATTTACAATTGTTCCACTTGACTTCTCTTTTCATTTTCTAAATGCAAAATATTGCAAATAATAGTTCTTCTCCATTTAGTTCATGCAAATATAAGAAAACGGTTTCATGAAATTTGGATCGTCACAGTTTCGTGCTGTTAGGCGGCTGTACTCATTTCACAAATTAAAGTTTAGGTCAACATGGAACAGCACAACCAGTTCCAACCAGCACAAACGGGTCATTTTATTTAGATACATTTAGAAATCTCACTTCACAATGCGTGCATAATTATTAGGCAAATAAATATAAAAAAGTCTCAAGTGTCAGTTTTTTTTTTTTAAATTGAGATTTATATCATCTGAAACAGCCTCATCTGAAATTTACATAATCTAAAAATCTAAATAAATACACTTTCCCACTGATGTATGGTTTGTTAGGATAAGACAATATTTGACTGGGACACAACTATTTGAATATCTGGAATCTGAGGGTCCATAATAAATAAATCAAAATATTGAGAAATCCCCTTTAAAGTTAACGGAGTCCTTATTAATGCACATTACTAATAAATTTTTTTACTTTTGACATATTTACGGTAGGAACATTCCGAAATATCTTCAGGGAATATGATCTTTACTTAAAGGAACAGTTCATAATCATAGCCATAATCTACTCACTCCTAGGTGTATATGACTTTTTTCATCTTTTTTTTAAATCCTGGCTGGTGGCCATCTGATGATGGCTATGATTTTGAAGCTCCGGAAATCGGATATATCCACCAGTAGACAAGGGCCAATATTTCCCACAGGCCCTTGTCTATCATGGCCTCCCAATAATCCCCTTCCATCGATTGGCTGTATCTCTCTCTCCTCTCCACCTGTAGCTGCTGTGTGGTGAGCGCACTGGCGCCGGTGTCCTGTGGCAGCCATCACATCGTCCAGGTGGACGCTGCACACTAGTGGTGGTTGAGGAGAGAACCACCCCCACCCCCCCACGATTGGGTGTATGGCAATACACAGTAAAAGCGCTATATAAATGCATCATTCATTCATTCAGTACTGTATCGGATCAATTAACCTCGTACGTCGAGTCAGAGGTCAGCCAAGAAGATGGAACTTGACTCTCTCGCAGACGGGCATACGCACGGATGGATGGTGGAATTCAGTTATTTAGGTTATAATTTTAAAAATAGAAATATTTTAGCTACAAAAACCCATTGATCTGCTTCAGAAACATGTGATAGCCCCCTGGAGGCGTATAGGTCAGTTTTCCAGTCATTTTAACATGTGTCTTTTCTTCTTCACCTGTATTTTCTCTGACCACGCTGACCCAATGAGCATTTCACTGTCAAATGGTCATGCCTTAACTTTGCAAATTCTAGTGAGCAGTATTATTGCATCCTTCTCATGGTCATTAATAATTTTTTGACTTTCAGTCTGAATAAACTGTAAAACTGTTTTCTGTAAAAGAAAACCTGCCTAAAAAATATTCACACCTGAATATAGGACTTTTCACGTCCAGCCTTCATGAACAGCAGTTAATTTAAAACATGCAGACTTTAATATTTATCTCTCGCTTCTGTAAATTAACACCCAGACTAGTAGATCCGCCTGTAGAATACAAAGCAACAGCAACTTTCTTGACCTCTCTCTGTAAACTTAATAAGGACGCATGTTGTTCCAGATGGCTGCTGATGTGAAGACATTTCTTGACATTTCTTAGCGTGTTTGTCAAAGCAGTGATGTGTTACATGTCTGCCATGCTGTTGTCTGGTCTTGAAGCTGTTCAGATGATTGGCTGTCTGGATCTTACATGAGGGCAGACAAAGATCCTGGCTAATTACTGATGAGGCACTAAACAGCTGCCATTCTGGACAATTAAACAAGCAGGGCATAACAAACAACCACAAATTACACAGTTGTCAAATTTGCCAGTTTTGTTTGTGATTTACTGTGGTTTATGCTTAAAACATAACCTCACAAAAAAGAAAAACCTTTGGCAACTGCAAGAAATATCCTTTGAAAACAAGTAATTAAGTCTGCACAAACTTCACTTTTTCAGATAAAGTTGCACAATTTCTGACTAACAAAACTGTTCAGTGTTTTGGTTTGCAGAGATATATAGTGTAACGTGACTAAAAAAGTATAAATGGCCAAAATGATTATGCACCAGAGACGAGCAACATTTAAGCGAAACTCACGCAATGTACTGCTCTGTCTTGTTGAACTTCTTGGCCAGGTATTTGGCAGAGGCTTTGCTGGGGATTTTGACGAAGGACAACTCTTTGCCGTAGCGCGTCATGTTGCAAGGCGTTTCGCAAACGCAGTAGTCGTTGTCTCTTTCCACCAGAAAATCTAGAGCCAGACAAAAAGGTAGAACATTTCTCTTAACCTCAAAAATCCTGGCTGGGAAAACAATGGGACAGATGATGAAGTGTAAAAAGGCCTGGGGAAGTGGGTGGTGAGGTTAGAAGGGGTCATAAATCAAGCTTTCCCATCATGGCCTCAGGTTCAGACATCAGTAATGAGGAGAGGATGGGTTCAGAGAGGAAAAACTGTCCTCTAGACTGAAACGTTTCAACAAGAGGCGGCAAATTTCTCACCTAGAGCCGGATCTGCACATTCCTTATACTGTTCTGGAGTGCAATATGGAGCATCTCCTAAAGACAGAGAAACATAGCCTATATAAGCAAAGACGACTCTCAGGAACATCTACAGTATAGTGCAATTTTATATATATTCCACAAAATTAATAAATAAGGCAGTACGTCAAGTAAATAGCTATAAAAATGAAATTAGAAACTACAAGCAAAACAGTTACAGTTTCTAAAACTATCCGTTTAAATGAAGTATATACAGTATAGTAGTATTTGTGTGCTGTCTTTAATTTATGCTGATGTCAATAAATCGAGACAAAAGGATTTTTGTGACTTTATTACAGTAATGAGAATCTAATGAGAAACATCATTAAGAATAATGAGAATTACAAACAAACCCTAAGGTGAAATGCCCACGCTCATTAAAGTGATGAGAAATGTGTTTAATTGTGATGCAAATAATAGGTACTACACAAAATACCCCCCGTTTTCTTCATGCATAATGCACCTTCTTATTATCTTATTAATAAGAGCTGAATGTATTTTTGTGCAAGTTTTAAGAAAAGCGTGAGGATGAAGAACAAAAGATGTGCCGCGGAGAGAGAAGAACACAATGTTCTGGCTAAAGGTGAAATGAAACGGCCTCTGTCTGTCTGTCTGTTAATTAAAACGTGTCGCCGTCCATCACGCTGTTGTTATCAGCTCTGAACATCTCCTCAAAAATCAGATTTCCTGTTTAATTAATTGTATTTATTCAGGCCCTGAAGTTTCCCCGAATAGCTCAAGGACTCTTGCAGTGAGAGAAAGAGCGCACACAATCGACGGGAAACTGAACGGAAAAACATGTCTAGACCGCGGAAGCCAGTGATCTGACAAAATTAGAACGCTCTTGTAATAATTAACTACTTTGCTCTATTAAAATCAATAAAGTTGGCTCTAAATCTTGAGTTATAATGTGATGTTCCTGTTTACAACACTGTCTGCATGCAGCGAAGACGGCTTTGTGTATTATAACCAGAGCACTCCAGTTTTGCCAAGATACAGCTCGGGTCTAGTTAATGACAAAGTCTTTAGAGATGATCAGAGGGCTGTATTTTAAACAGACGTACAGAACTCAGTGGGGTGCTGGATCCTAACAGGGCTGCAGAAAATTAAGGTTTTCTACTCGATCAGGTTAAAATCCTCTTACTTTCACTAAGCCAAAAACTGGCAACTAGAATTTCAGCAAGACGACGTGCAAAACAGCTTTAGGGGCACGGCGAGGGTTTCAAACGCATCACAGGCTTAAAAAGAAACAGCTTGAAAACGTTTCATTCTGAAAAAGGAATAACAAACCACAAACATAAGCAATTAATTTGTTCATTTATTAACTAACTGCTGGGCAGAACATACTAAACTAGAATAGACACTAAAAAGAGATGATACCTTGTGGGAAACTTGTTTCATTACAGCTGCTAATTTAATATTTTAGTGTGTTTAATTGAGATTTTCTCTGTTGGTGTTCTGAAGAGAATAGCAAATATAGATTTGTAGCATTGCAAACGCCATATATCTGGTTCTGTTGATACGTTGCAGTGTGTGTGTGTTTACCAGGCATGTGCACCATGCGGCAATTGCAATTCTCCACCAGATATCGTGTCTCACAGTCGATGCGGCAGGCGGTGATACTGTATGTGCTGAAGAAATCAGAATCCATGGGTGTTGCCTTACAGTCCCCCCATGGAGGAGGGAGATACGTCAGCTACAAGACAGAAAGACAGCAATAGTATATTGTTGAATTTTGTTTGCAAATTGATTACATATAGGGCTGAGCGATATAATTATCAATATAAATGGAGCGGCAGTTAATACACAGATCCGTAGATCACTGACAAGCTATGCAATATCCAGTTCAGTATCGCAAATGAAACACCTGCAAAACTGAACGCGATATTGCATAGATTGTCTGTGATCTACGACTCTGTATTAACTGCCACTCCATTAGAAAACAAGTGATAGAGATTAGATGGGCGTAAACATTTCTGCAGGTGATTCAATAACAACATACAAATTATATATTGACCAGAGCAATATACCAAGCACAGCGGAAATTATGGTAGTTGCAAATAAAACAAAGAAATACAAAAAACACAGTATAAGAAACGGAGGCCAAAAAATGAAAGGTCGCAAGACATTATGATAGAGTTGGTATTACATGACTCCTAATTGAGGGTTGGAAGTAGTTTTTTATTTCCTAGAGTAAGTAAAAAATAACATGGCTTAGCAAACTACATCCTCAAATAATTTGTTCTTCTGGCATTTCAAATTAAAAAAACCTCTTCCTGGGGTCGTTTTCCCGGTTGTATTTGCACCTGTAGCAGGAACTCTGAAGCGGACGACAGCAATGTATTTTTGCGTGACATTAACAAACGTCAACAAGCGGTGAATGGAGGATGCTGTGATCAGGGCCGTGGGTTTCGTGATAGCAGACATAGATTGTAAACGTACGATCGACGCAACTGCAAGAGCAAAACGTTATTTTTTGACAACGTGCAGTGTCTTCACTGCATATGTCTTAAGACCACGTTGACATGGCTTTTCAAAAAATGGTGGGTTGTTTCGCCTGCGTTTGACCAATCAGCACACACTTACGTCACTGATAGTTCCTATAGAACTGTTTTAGACCCTACTATGAAGTAGGAGCTAATTAAGTTCCTGCAACTGAAACGGTTTGTAGGTCATGTGGTGCAAACATAGCCAAAAATTGCGTAGTTCCACGATTAAAGTCTTTATTTCAAGCGCAAAATAGTTCAAGACATGCTTCTTTTTTTTGACGTTAAATAATGGTGCAAATACCAGTCATTCGACGAGCGCAAACGTTACTAAATCTATTTCATATATAATATGAAACTCCTACAAATGCGTATTTAATATGGTTAGATGCAAAAATAACTGTGCCCATGCCTTGCTATTGCTAATTTGTCACTGCATGCCTTTAGTAAAACCTGATATTTTAATGCCAAAAGACAGTTTGCGCTATCAAGCTGTTATTAGATTATGGGCTAGTTCTACTAAGCAGAAATAAGAATTTGTACCAAGATATGTTCGCATCTCTCTCAAGCTGAATTATTTAGTACACATGCAAGGCTGCAGTCAACCAAACAAAGTAACTTACAAGGCTGCATAATGCTTCTGCATATATTTTGGAACAGCCTTTTGCAAAAAGTCTATTTGGCACATCACTAGGTTTTGGACAACGCTATAATCCCTGAAGACACCTCACTATCAGCTTGAGAAATGCACGCACACGTACTCCATAAACAAGTGCTGCATATGCACTAAAACACACACACACAAGCTCCAGACACAAAAGGTAAAGCAAGCTAATGCTTTATGCAACGTTACCGCATATGAATTCGCTATCTATAGACGGCACGCGTGAAACCTTAGAGGAATATTTCGGGTTCAAAACAACGCAAGCTTTACCGACAACATCTGACATGTTGACTTTGCCCTGAAAACTAGTAAGCCGGCAGCATTTGAAGGCATTATAGGTAGATGTTGTTCTGAAACACAGACGGCATTATTATGCTGCCTCCTAAGATAGCTTGTTTAGCAAGCATCCAATCCCAGAATGCACTAGCTTAGTAGGAAAAGAACCGTTAAAAGTAGTCCAGCCTAATTAAAAACAGCAATTTCACCCATTTGTGGTCCGTATTTTTCTGCTAGTTAGGATATTGCCTTGTTAGCTCGGCAGCATGCTAATGGCAATCTCTGCACTGTACAGCATTACTACAACTGCTTTCCACAAGTGCTAATGCAACATTAATTACGTGAGGCGAATGTCAGCGACTAATGAATCCGGCATATTCCATAGAAAGCCTCATTTTGCCTCAAGTTGCATTTGCAAGTGACTTGATTTAAAAGGAAACAGCACTGCTGTGTGGATGTAGAGCAATGAAATGTTCTTGTTGTGTATTGATTTGTGGATATACAAAATAACCAATCCACATGTTTGACCCAATACCTTTTGGTATGTTATTACGAATTGACTTAAGATTCTTCTATCTTCCACCCAGTCTGAGACACCCTTCCATTAGTAAATAGAGCTGTCAATCCCAACTGCTGACTGTGTGAACCACGGTGAGAGTGACAGACAGAGATGGATGCTAATCCTGTAAAAGCCAGTGACATTGAATCTCTGTGATGCATCTAGAGACCGAGGCTTGATCTTTGTGTTAGAGGAAAATAAATGAGGGGAAATGTTACTGAAATCAATCCACTGCACATGGGAGACGCACTGACCTCCAATTACAAGAGCAGAGCGCCGTCTGTGCATATCAACCACCTTTCTGTCTGTCTGTCTGTCTTCATCCAGTCATATTGTCTGCCCGGCTCTTATTTATCGATCACAAACACCTTTCTTTTTCTCACCGAAATAAAGCTGCTCTTTTTATTTCATGATGTGGCCTACATGAAAATTAAACATGTATTCTGAGAATCCTATAAATAAATAATATCTATTCCAGACAGCAGGGTCGACCTCTGTGTCGGCCGTTTTCTCTCATTTGAAAATCAAATCATGTTTGTGGTTGCGGGAGACCAAATTTCTTCTTGGGTGCATCTCTCAAAGCTGTCCACATCATATCTCAGCCCAAAATCAAACAAAAAACAGGAAATGATATTTTGAATAGCAAAAATGAAGTCTATTTTATAACCGTGAGACTTTTCTGGATAGGTGAAAACGAAGCCTATTTTGTGACAAAGAAAGATTTTTTATTTTTTGACATTGTGAAAATGTGCTTAATTGTAATAAACAAAGTATTCTCATTGCTAATGTGTGAAAGTCCAGTTATTTCC
The DNA here is from genome assembly GCA_032361065.1 of Enteromius trimaculatus. Lineage (NCBI taxonomy): Eukaryota > Metazoa > Chordata > Actinopteri > Cypriniformes > Cyprinidae > Enteromius > Enteromius trimaculatus. The sequence goes on along the minus strand of JAUMHP010000079.1, from coordinate 843,153 downwards.
AAT